>OMNO01031527.1:0-14980 GCA_900303215.1 Trachyrincus scabrus | reverse complement strand
AGGGCTATTCTACGATGCACGTGCGGTGCTCACCAAGTGTGGGCTCTGGGGAGTTTGTCCCGAGTGCCCCATTGTTCGATCGTGAAGAGCTGGGGCCCATTGGATCCTGACAGAGGATTATTAGCCAGATGAGAAACACACCGCACGGTCAACAGTTTAAAGGTTAAAACCATCGACTGGATCCATACAAGATTCACCAGTAAAAGCACGAACGATTCACGGCTACTCTTGTCAACCACGCAGTTTCAAAATAAACTCACCATACAGCTCAGCAAAGCCGTTCATGGGGACCCTGGAGGTCCCGGTCACAAACTGTAAGAGTCTGATTCGCTTCTCTGCATCCATCAGCAACACGGTCTGTAAGCAAAAGAAACCACACACACACACACGCACGCACACACACACACACACACGCACACGCACACGCACACACACACACACACACACACACACACACACAGAGTTCAAACAGGGAGAAAAGCAGCATGGAGATTGTGCTATGGATCCGTGGTGTTACGATGGGGTGCCAGTAGGGGGCAGCGGTGTTACCTTCCAGAACCACTGGATGACAGGCTGGCTGGGACAGTAGCCGTTCTTATACTTGGTGTTGGCTCTCCAGTCGTTCACGTCCACGTCTCCCAGACCACACATCAGCAGCTGGAGGACAGCAGAGGGTACAGCAGTTAGCCACGGGATCTCCCTCTAAACCCAGCGACTACCGGGTCCCGGGTCAACACTCACCTCAAGCTCGTTCTCATCAAAGATCTTGACCAGATCTTGAGGGATTAACTCATAGAATCCCTGGGGCGAATGAGAGGACAGTGAAAAGATGCTTTTCGTTAGTCATTCACGGCTTCTTAGACTAAAAACTAAGGATGAAGAACAGGACACACCTCTTTAAATGCAGTCATCTGCATTTGGATCCTGTTCACAAAACGCCACTGCATCACCAGACTGCAAAAAACAAACAATAGCAAACAAACCCAAGTCAAGGAAAAGCAACCAGTAGGTTTGTTTTCTCATCAGATGCTTGTTTTATTGTTATTTGTATTTTCTACTTTGCCTTGAACCTTGACTTGCACAGTTTCTGTAAATTTTGCTGCTGTAACACCTGAACTTCCCTCCTGGGATGAATAAAGTCTCATGTTCCTTACTGAATGTATTCCTTCTTGTTGTCGTTGGTGACCACGATGTCCATTCCACCGGACTTCAGCTCGTGCTGGTGTGTCTGGATGAGGACCAGAGGCGTAGGACCGCATTAATGACAAGGAAACACCCCAAGCTTACAGCTTAAAGAGTCACACCTTCACTACACGTCAGACCGCTTGTCTCCTTGAAGTGAATCTAATATCACCTCAAGGAGTGATATTAGATATTAGCTAATCAACATTGTGATTATCATTATCTTAATTTTACCATCATTATGATATTATTAACTTGTGACGTTTCAGCAAGTTGATTTCGACAACTGGGACACACCAGGAGTTTTTTATTTATATAAACAATACGGACGTAATGATAAATGACTATTTAACAGCAGAACTGGCACCAAAACGAGCAAAAAGGTCAAAAGAAGTAGCAAGGTGAAACCTGTCCAAACAGCTCTTCATCGAGGGTGAACCTCAAGTCCAAGTCAGCAGGATCATTCTCCAGAATCCACTTCAGGGAGTTGAAGTACTCACTGTCCTGGAAAGACCACAGTATGGAAACACTGTTAATCGATCAGAGAACACCAGAGAACCCGTGAGCGTGTCATGGTTGGACACTTACCACAGACTCCATGTCATGGAGAGTGATGGGCTTCTGCAGCATCATCTTATAGAACGGCCGAATGAAGAACGCTTCAGAAGAGACGAGACACACAACATGAATCAGCTGCCTGAGCCCTAGGCTTGTCAGGTGAATGTTGAGGTTGATAGGAGGAGACAACGCGTTTGATTTGACTGCTAAATATACAACATGAGGCATCGGCATACGATTGGCTACGACTATCGCTAACCCAATAAGAGCACTGTTCCTCTGGCTGTCAAAATGGAAGAAAAGGAACCGTTTAAAACTGGGCAAAGTTAGACCTTGTCTGAAAAGACACAGGAGAGAGACTTTTTAAATGATTATCTTAAACCCACTACCCAGGGTTCCTACAGCTTAAGGCCAGTTAGATTTAAGACTTTTTAAGACTTTATTAATGCCACTCTGAATTAAATTTAAGACCAACTTTACAATAACCAAAACTGAAGAAAAGAAAACAACATAAATTACTTAGGGTTAGAAACAATTTTACCCAAATGTTTATTGCAACATAAAACATGATTCTTTTGGTCCAGTGAAAAGATTAGATGATCTGCATGATGTTAATGCGAGAGGCATTATGTAAATTATTTTGAGATTTTAAATTGCAATGTCAGAAAAAAACGATGAATAAAATCCTATTGCCCATGTCTTAGCATTTTTAAAACTTTTCAAAGATTGCTTTAAGACATTTTAATACCAATCACGGCCTTATTTTTCAATTACTGAAGTCAATGCCTAAGGGTCCGCGGGAACCCTGACTCCCACAACGAATGCAAAAACACCACCAAGCTGTTCTTGTAGCAGCTTAATAAAATGAGTGTGTGTCGTGAGGCATCACACCTACCATCGAGAAGCTTGCCGTGGTACACCGCCATGCCAGCGACACGCCCGATGAACTTAAAGTAGGACAGGTGGTCCTCGTTACATAAGCCAGAGTTAGGGTTAACCTGCAGCGTGTAGTTATCCCTGGAAGACAGATCGGGTTTAAATGAGCGACTCAACGTGGGCAACTGTATCACCTGTCAGGGACCTAATCTAGGGTCATAAAAAAATGGCATGATTTCACTTTCTCAGGACTTGGGGTTAGGAAATAAGATCTTTGTTATTATGCTACGCTATTAAGTGTCGATAATGTTGTTTACCCCACACATTACACGTTACACTTGTGTGGGATACACTTGGTTTCTTACAGAATTGAGTTTGTCATCCTAAGGATTAGTTGGCAATCATATACAAATATTGAATAATATTGAGCTCCTGACTCATGATCCTGAGAAACAAATTAATGAAAGGAAAAAGACACGACATGTTTCTACTCACGTGGCGGAATACTCAAACAGCCCATAATAAGGGTTGAACATCTCCTTGGAGATCAGGAAGAACCACTCCCTGGCAACACCTCCGTAATCCAGACCTTTCTCTCCCTCGAACTCCACCCACAGCCGCGCCTTCAGGAAGTCCGCCCTCTTCACCGACAGGATGCGTCGGTACGAGTCCTCCAGCACTGCGTTGCGCCTCAGCTTCATCTCAAAGCGGTTGGGGATGTCAGCCTGGGGACAGTTCAGTGAGGTTCAAACTTGAACGGCAGCATTCGGTAATTAACGCCAGGCATACTTGGAAGAACACAAGAAGGTTCCTCGATGAGAGCATCCACTTTACCGGTTTCTTCAGCTTTTTGCGGAAGTATTCGTACTTCTGCTTGTAGTCCCTGGAATAAGGCACGGCCTACAAAGCGACAGGACACAGGTTCTCATTACCGGAAATCTATCACACGTTACTGACCTATTGCCTTTGATCAATACTGCTGAAGGGATATTTTACTGAAGTCATCAATAACTTACTGGTCCTGTTATGGCAGAGCTCTGTAATCTGGGGTCTTCCCATTGCGTGGTCCTTGTGTCTGGAAAACACAATATAATATATATATACTTACAATGTGTCCATGCTTACTATAATGAATACATCCCAATGGGATATATCCATTGATTCAATTCATTTATTTCATTTGTGGCAGATGTTTTGCTGATGAATAAATGTCTTACTGTGATCAATGTAGAATATTCTCCCATCGCTGTGGACCCTCTCCTCCCAAGCAGCCTAGAAAAATCATCATTTTATCAAACATATGTGTTGAAATGATATACACTGTAAAATGCAACGTATAATGTCCAGCTCGAATATTGACATTCACACATGTGTTCGACTATAAACTAATCAAATCAAGTTATCCCCTTTTGGGGCCTGAGATCCATAGTTCCTTCCCAAAATATGCTTTCCCAAGTGATTTCCCCTCTGGAAACATGATCCAGAACAGACTTACTGGCATGGGACCAAGATCTGCTGGATCAAGTGAAGCTCTCCTCCTCATCTGCACAGGAATCTTTAGCCTAGGATCCTCCTGTGTGGAACACATGACACGAGTCCTTCAAACAGGAAGTGGTTATATCGACGGCCTATTGAGTGAGATATAGCTTAGCTATTACTACATCTATCTCTTCACAATAACAAAAGCACCAGGCAGCAAACACTCTCATAGGTGTACCCATCCCTGAAGGCTAATTCTCAATTTAAAAAAAGTTCATATTACAGATAATTATCAGTCCAATGGAAGGACCAGGATATAATTATAAACCGTCAGACCACAGAGCAATAACACTTTGTCTCTGAGAAAGACTCTGAAAACTAAAGCTTCATAGTTTTCTAATGAAATGTGAAGTTGTTTCTGTCGCTTGTTGTTGATGATAGTTTTTATCGTGGGCGTGTCACACTCTCTCACCCAGCTCGTAGTCTTTGTGTTGTGGTCGATGAAGAAGGGTCTCCCGTTGGGAGCGCTGCGGACCTCCCAGCCAGCAGGCATGAAGCCACACTCAAAGGTGTTGTCTGGCCCTGGGGAGTTGACGGGGGAGCCCTCTGGTGCCATGGGCGGCTGCCCTGCCGAGAAGCTTTGGGGCAAGGCACTCTGTGCTGCTGCCTCCGATGTCACCTGGCACATTTTGCAGATTTTTTTCGACCCAAACAAAGAGGAATGAATATTTAGGGCTGAACCTAACACAGGTTCCAAAATGTTGATCAAATCAGCGGGTAACAAAGTGACACAAAACCAAATCTTCAAATACTCAATCTGGTGTTTTTTCTTTTTCTTTTCATGAATCAACACAAACCAGGTTGAGGGATCATGCTTGGTGCCCGTACCTGCACCAGGGGTCGTGTCCAGGTGGTGACTCGACTCTTGTGATTGACGAAGTAGCGTCTGCCTCTGTTGTCCTGCTTCTCCTCCCATCCTGCAGGCAGCCCAGGGAAGCCAGGCAGCAGCTGTAAGGGTTAAAAACCATCAGACTAGTGAAGTAACCCTATAGCTGGTTAAGAAAGTTACCCCGCACACTAAAGTCTACGTCTGTGATTTGGACTAGGATGAGGACCCAATCACTGACATTCTCAATACAAAAGCACGACGGCATTAAAGACACGTGGTACTGTACAGAGACACTGTTCAGTTGGAAGTCTAAGATCAAAGGCATAATGGTAAAGCACCCACCGCAGGATTGGCTGGATACTCCACAGCTGACAAAGCCGGGGCGCTTGCTCTGCGACTGGAATGGCTTGAATGACTGGAGTGATCCTGTAGAGGCAGGGTGAAGGAGACGCAGTCAGCAGCTAGCATTCAGGTCGACAAGTTTCGGCCTTTGTTATAACCGACTAAGACATACCAACAACACTACAGTGTGGTTCATACCGTCTGGGAGGGGCGTCGCTCGCTTGGGGAAGCGCCAGAGATCTGCAGGCGGCCGAGCTCCTCGCTGGCAGGATGGAAGTCCAGGGGTGAGTGGGAGGATGGTCTGGAGTAGTGGCCCATGCTGTGGGACAGGGCGGACTCGTCGTCCGTTATGACCTCCCAACTCTAGGGAAGACGTTAAAGTGAATGTTATCGACCATAGTAGCGCCTTGATAGCTCGATAGGTTTAAAAACGACATCTTCAGTCACGATCTTCGACTTGGACGTAATGCCAGTACTGCATTATAAGGGATGTATTGTATGCTTGTTGTTTTTCAGAGATTGTAACCAAAATGTCATCCGTTCAGTTTTAACAGGTGTAAAAACATACTCCATAATGTAATAAAGGTGAATGCAGTAAGTCAGATTTACTTCAGGAGACTCTCGCCTGTCGTTCTCTTCATGGTCAGAAATTTGTCTCCGGGCGATGAAAGCATGCTGGGCCTCCATGTTGATGTCCTGTCTCCGCTGTGTGTCCACCTCAATGTCTCTTTGCACAGAACACGCACACGCACGCGCACACACACACACACACACACACACACACAAACACACACACACACACAAAACACAGACACATGAATTCCCAAGAACAATGTTCTTGCAGGGCGTTAAACCAGAACAAGGAGCGAGGTCTTACTGTGCTGTGGGCCTGTGCCACTGTGTGGTTCTGGTCTCATGGTTTACATAGTAGGTTCTCCCGAGGTTGTCCTGTCGCTCCTCCCAGTCAGGGGGCATGGCAGGCAAGGGGTGCTGGTGGCCTGCACCCGACATATCCTGGCCCTCCAGGAACTCCCAGCCAGGCTGAGGCAGGGGAAAGAAACCGATGAGATATGACTAGTCCATCCATAACACAGCACAAGTGGACTAGCCAGTCATATGTTTCCTACGTTCTGTTTTTTTTAGGATTCTCTGGTTAGTGTTGGAAATAACACAGAATATCCCATGAAATTATTAAATCAGATTATCATTTATATATGAAGTCGTGTTCACATTTTTTTCTTCCTTATTCGAATGCCTAGCCTACACCATTCTTCGATTTGCAGTTAAAACCACGGTATTCTGGTACAACGAGTCTGGCTACTCTGTCAGGGAGCTCAGTGAGAAGTGATATGCTGCTACATGAAGGTTTAGCCCAAAGCAAACCAGTAAGAAATAACACAACCAAAAGTTAGGGAAGTAGGTAGGTGATTAGATAGGTGGGTAACTAGGTAAGTCTTACATCCATGTTCTCAGGTTGATCTGCATTCTCCTCCTCGGAGCCAGGAGTCCTGGGTAAGTAGGTCATTTTCAAACGCAGGTGACCCTTGACCCTGGACTTGTGGCTGCATGAATGTTATGAAGAAAGACGTTATCATTTTAAAGTTGCAATTATTATGACAGCTCAAACTCAAGCCAGTACATACAATATTACAATAGTAACATAAAGTACTAATATGTGTTAAAAATGAATATTATTAACAAAATGAAAAGGAAAAACCTTCTTGGATGAAGCAGAAAATCCTTGGATGTGTACGGCCTTTCAGCATTGGGATTTTCTACCTGGAAAAGTAGAAATAATAAAATAAAACACTTTTATTTTCAATGCTTACACACCTGTATGCACCAGAAGAATGGAAATAATGTAATATTATTTACAAATTAAATGTCGGATAAAAAACACGTTATCTAAATATAATAAACACACATAGCATGATGTTGTTAACATGGTGGACTGTATTTCCAAAACCATGGACAGTGAAGCGGAACAGACCAAAACCGTGCACATGTTGACATGTTGACATGTTTCAAGGTAAAGCACATCTTTCCCCAAACATAAATACACATGCTGTTAAGTTTCAAGGTGAGGCTCACCGGTATTTGTTGTAAGGGGATGTCCACCTGGCCAAGGAAGTCATCACGTGTCTGCAAAGAAAGTAGGCCAGGGCATGACGCACATGTTATAATTACACACACACACACACACACACACACACACACATCACATGACTAGACTGGATAGGTTTAATCAATTACTCAGCCGTGAGTAATGTCCAATAGATAACATAGCATCAGTCTATTTTTATTACTTTGGTGTCAACCTTTAGTTTCCCCTGCTCTGAGCCTTTATAATCTTGACCTCGGCAACTACAGGCAAACAAGCTTTTTTTGTCGGTCTAACTGATACAGAGCATGTCATGTTTCCTTCCTGTGCTAAGACCAAAGGATTTTAAGTCCCTAAGAGGAGTGTGTCTCTGACCTGCATCACCCTTGACCTCCATTGTCTATGTTGCTGCATATTTGGTCTGAAGATAAAAGTCAGAGACATATGTTTTCGTATTGAATATGAACAGCTGTTGCTTGGTATTCAGGTCCATATGAGTCAGTAAGAGTTTCTAGTTTCTTAGCACTCTATTATACTACACTCTACTATAATTTGCAGTGTTTGGTTTGGAACCATTCTTTTTCTGTAATGACAAACTCATGACACCCACTGTTGTTACAACTCCTACTACGATGTAGCAGTGGCTCCTGGCTTGTAGTGCTCTACTGTTGACATGTTAGCCAACTCCTGCGCTAAGGCTACTAGCACTGTAAGCTAGTAGCCAGAGAAAGCTTCTAACCTGAACTCCCACATTACGATCGGCTCTCAATCTATCTGGGCCATGTTGAAAATGTTTTTGTTTTTAGTAATGCATTTGTTTAATCTTATAAAATGTCAAGTTTCTGATACATTTTACTCTGGGGGGGGTGGGCAGTGTGTGAAGTTAGAATCAAATAAGGTCTAACCCTAAAGACATCATTAATTGTTTTCACATATAGGGAATAATACTAAAAGTCCCCAGCAATATTAAAGTTTTCATAATAATTATGCAACATACTGAAAATGAACTCTCTTATCAGTGTCTATCTAGATGACTTTGACGCTGTGGTACAAGCCTTCGCCAAACTATACAAACATTTATGGCGACTTCGCGGAAATGAGGAGCTGGGGCTAGGTCTGATTCCTGGATTAGGTGTTGTATTTACAGAGTTTTACTTTTCTACTAAGCAAGCATTGGTTTCCGGTTACCCCGCGTCAGGCCGGGCTATGAACCGGTGTCTCCTTGCCTCAAACCCAGAGCATGCAGAGGACTGCAGAGACTTTGACAAATTGTAGGTCACCGAGATCATTTTCACGGCCACAGATAGCGTGTTTTTAGTGCTTAAGATTATTTTTTGTCTTACATTTGTATTCGCTACACTTAACATTGTAGAGTGTTACGCGTGGAAAATTATACACAAGTGGTGCCAGAATCGATGATAAAACAAACATAACCACTGCTTGGATTACTGATTAAGGGCTATGCAAAGAAACATGACTTAACTTTGTGATAGGGATTTAGCAATCCGTCTTTGCACAATAGCACACAATAGCAGAGATATAAAAGTACAATAGAAAACACAGTAAAATCACAACAACAACCTCAGCAGTTGGAATACAAAGACGTTGAATATTGTCTGATGTTTGAAGCGCTTTAGAGACAAAAGATTGTAATTTTCCATGACTGTCAGGGGTGTTTCCCCTACATGCATCCAGCAGTGGCGCAGTGCCGCCACTGGATTACCAGCGCCACTGCAATCAGCCATGCAGCCAGCCATGTTTTATTGTTTTTGTTTTATTGTTTTATTATATGTTTACATGTTACATGTTTTAACATATATATCATAGGTGGGCCCCTACTGCACCCCCCTCAATTGGTACATTGTCATTATTTTCAGTGGAGAAATACTGTGGAAAAATACTGACAACAAAATAGTGTTCTGCTATAGAAGCATAAAAACCTATAAAACCTATAAAAAAACCACATGATGATACTGTAGGTGGTGTTAACTCATGAATGGCCTTAGAGAAAAAGTAACAACGAATGACGTAGTAACGACGAGTAACAGAAAGTAGCCGACATATTTGATTGTGTAGAACAGCAGCAACAGTATTTATGACCGTCTTGGGTTAGTATTTAACCCAGACGGTGGGACGGCTACAAATCGTAGACTGAAAACTCTATTTGTGCCAACATTAATGCTAAAATAAATTAGCATTATGTGCACGAGCATGCTATTTGTTCTTATGCTATATTGTCATACCATTCCTGTTGGAATGAATGTGCCGGAGGACTACTGGAATCACTGATCAAACCAAAACCTCAACACTGTGTGCACGTGCACGTGCACTTCAGCACCGTGCACACGCACATCAACATAGTGCAGCTCACACACACACACCTCAGCACCGCTGCTGGAAAGAATCTCAGGTGAAACACTATTATGGTGACAAAGAAACAAAAAAAAATGGCTAATTCTATCTATGCAAGGTGTGTGGTTCCCAATCACAAGGGAAACACTACCGCTGATCAGATATGGTCAAATATCAGTCATTTTGACGATACATCGAGCTGCTCTTGTCTCATACATAATCAGTTAGGGAGGTGCCAGCAGGATAATAACAACACGATCGATAAGTCACAACACCTGGATAACATGTTTGACATGACAACAATGCAGCGATCAGACAGATCAGCCCATTTGGATCATCAGAAAGTCAAGGCAACAGCTCATTGATAGTGAGCACGCTCTCTTTCTTGACAACCTGCTAAGTACAGGAGGGTGCAGGGAAGGGGGGGGACGGGGACGGGGTGACATCTGATTCTTCACAAACACTGCCTAGCAAGGGGCACTAACGGGGTAGAGGGAACACACCATGCTCTCCTACTGGGTAGGGATCAGACCCCCCCTTGCTCTCCCCTCAGCTCCACAGATGGCTGGGCTGGCATGACTACCGCTCTAGTATGACACTGTTAAATTTGAATCCCCAGCACTGGGCCGTGCTATAGTCTACCAGACTCTATGGAGTCAGGGGGAATATTTCAGAGACAGTGTTATTTATATCAGGAAGGTCCGCTGCTCTCCCCACGCCTAAAAATAGCCCCAGTAAATACTTAAGGTGATTACTCCGAGCGTTAACAGAATAATAAAAACGGATGGCTTCTCTGAATATAAGCCAGTGTATAGACATATTCCAGACATATTCCAACAATATTTACTTGATATTGTTGTATGTGTGTGTATTGTCCTTTTATTTTCTTTAAAACCAGTGTGTAAAAGAAAGAATATCGCAACGGAGAATATTTGAATGTTTGTCCAATGTCCACATAGAGTTAGTTAATTACATGACTTCATCAACTTATCTGATGGTTTGTAGTGGGCCCGGTGGGTAAGACAGAAGTAAACAGAGCTGGTTATTGTAGCATGGGGACAACAGCTTTACCATAAGAGCACTGCATTACGTTTACATTTTAAATAGTTTATTAATAAGCCAGTAAATGCTCACACTTCCAAGCTTATCTGTGTCAATCTGACCTTACTTCTATTTCGTGAATCAAACTTGTTAAGCGTTAAAACAGTGATTTAAATAATTACAAGAAAATGATTAGTATTTACATTTATATTGTGTTCTTTTTACTGTGTTTTTCCAAAACAAAAAAGCATAATCATTAACCTGAAATGATTGTCTAATATTCGTTATGTCCTTTATTGTGTTATTTCAGATTGGAACCATTTCGAAACATTTTAGCCCAACTTAACATAGCTATTAATATCTGTATATCCTGTTGTGGTCGTGCTGCTTTAGAGTAGATGGCAACAGACAATTCCAGGCAGAAACATACCACTTACCTTAACGTTTTCATCTGGGCTGTTAACAATATGATCCACTTTGCTACCAGGGTTTATATCGGTTACAGACGTGGTTACCCTAGCCCCAGGGCAAGGAGATAAATGAATGTGCACATGTTGGGCACAAGATCCGGTCGGCTTTCCAGTGTAGGGAACTTCCAAGGAAAAGCTTCTCTGTATGATACGCTGCCATTGGTTTTCCTGAGCTGGTTCCTGTTCCCGTCCTCTTGCCGCAACTTTGGGATTCTTCTCTGACAACTTAGCTGAAGGGGGCAGACAAGCGGAGGTACTTCGATACAGCTTGCGCTGGCTATGCTCACACTCAGGCTTGAAGAGTGAGTAGGGAGCTGGGGGATATTCCACATCGACCCTAGTCCTGGTCATGGCTCCCTTTCCAGGCATCGCCGGTCTCTGGTTGGCAAAGTGCAGCAGCACACTGCTGGAGTGTCGACTTGGCAGGTCTAATATAGAAGGATGATCCGGCGTTTCGCACATGTCCTCCTTTCTACACTTTGGTTCGTCCGGTAAGGGGACATTAAACTGCACCATATGTTTGGCATCCCTGAACTCGCCGGTCGGACACCCGCTCTTGGAGAGCCGGAGGCCATTGACCGACGTGGAGCTGGACATTTTGCAGCCCACCTCATGATTCTCATGTGAGGAGTCGTTGGCGCTCTTCAGACCCCATGGGAGAGAGCCCTGTGTTGCAAGGAGAGCAGGTACGGCCACAGGATTCACCGGAGAGGAGGGTGGTGTGTTACAAGGGCTCCTGGAGAATATCACCAGCGAGGAACAGCGCCTCAAAGGGACCTTGTGCTTGCGGCAGAGTAAGCCCTTCTCCTGGCCGGCCCTGAGATGTTCTGAGGCCTCGGGTTCAAATATGTTGTTGCTGCTACAGTAGCCGGCATCGCTGGCCATACTGCTACTACATGAACTTCCATCAGAGCTGCTGCCTGCTCCCGCTTCGCCGCCCGCAGGCTCCACATCTTCTACGTTGCCTTCTAGTTCTCCGCCGAGCCTACCGGCGTGGTGCAGAGAGATTTGCAGGGTGCTCTTCTTATTACATCCTTCAGTGTTGCACTTGGGTATGAAGACTGAAGAGTAACGGTGAAGATTCCTGTAATCTGATGACACAGCGGTAACCTTCATGTGGACAGAGCTGTGCGCTAGGTTCTCTGTGGGGGCGCAAGCTGGCACGCTAGCTTCACTCTCCACACCATGGCTACTCAGGGTCTCTGACAGAGGATCTGTGTGACTTCTCCTTGACGCAAACTGCATGCGGAGCCTGCGTGCCATTCGTTTAACTCTCTAATACCTGCAACAGTGGCAAACGTGGCATGATACACATGCTAGTGAAACGCAGAAGAGCAGCAAAGAAAGTTTTTTGACTTCTGCTCTGTGAGCACAATCGTTCTCATGAGCACAATCCGACAAATGACATTCCTGTTAAGGCTGATGATCTTTTTGTCAGATCAAGTCAGTAGTTCTGTTTAGGAAAGATAAAAAACATACATGAAGCCTTTATCTAGAAGTAGTTCCAGAGGTCCTTCTGGTCAGACGCTTACTGCACATGGAAACAAAGCACTGAATCTCCAACAGCACGGCTCCAACTACAGACTTGCACCAAAGGCAAGCCTGAGCCCTGTTGCAACTGTTCCTCTTGAATTCTTGCCAGTCCAGTATAATCTCTCACTGTGCCGTCTTCAACAGCCGCACTCTCACACGCAAACAACCGAGTAGTCTTCCACTTTGCATCTCAGACTGACGCTCTGGTAAACTGCTAACGTCTGCCACAGACCACTCACTCAAAACTCTACTTCCCACTGACTGCAGCTATGCTTCTAATGTTTCCTCTCCTTCATGCCTCCGCAAATATTTTTACCCACTGGTATTAAGTTACAGGAAATCAAGGGGAACGACTTTCAACATAATTCTATATCAAACGGAGAATTCAGTGACACTAATAACCGTAGTAATAATAATACAAATCATAATAATCTGAATGATAATAATCATGTATTACAGTGTAAGATAATATGCAGGGGCACCATTGATATTCATCACAAAAACCTGGCAAGTCCTCAGGCAGTCCATACTTCCAGACAGAGCTGCTTTCTGTTTCATGAAGTGGAACATAAACATCACTCAAGAGTACCAAAGAACACCTTTGGATCACACAGAAGACAGAACAGGATGTCTGCTGCCCTGAGGGATAACGTGATAAGCCATGTCACCTGTGATGTGACACCTGATGTAACGGTAGGCTCTGGTTTCAACCTCCACACGCCACTCTCGTTAGCCAACAACTTCTTTTAGGTGTAGTGTGTTGTTCTGTGTGTGAGGCCGGGCTATTTCAGGACGTTGCTCTTGGCCTTCAACCAGGTCAGTTTCATGTGTGATAAGTGGTTCAACCAGGACATGGAGATGACTCACAAACCCTTCCTGGTGAACTTTCCCACCACCAGTGTTTGGTGGGTTGATGCATGTGTGTTTCACCTCATGTTGGACTTGAATATGTGTCATATTAGGATAACTGAAGGAGTATGAAAATGAAAAACAACCCACACACCCAACACATAACACACATAACACATTATGTGTTATCTTATCTGACAAAACAGGAAGCAAAAGTATTCATTGGTTTTAAAAGAAATCTGAGAAATTATAAGACAATATTTTCTTTTTACCAAGGCCATTGTGCTAAAACTGTTGTAATGCTATGGGATGGAATACATGCCGAATGGAAGCACCATAATCAACTAATAATCATTACAAATCCTTGTAATGGCTCTTGAAAGCCTGTTTAGGGAATACACTGGTTTGATGGAGTGCAATGGCTTCTTGCTTCTTGAAAGCATAATATAATTTACTTTAATGTCTTCCTTTCTAATTCAAACTGGATTTTAGACACGCCCAATTAACTGAGCAGATACGTGGTTTTAATGACATTACACTGGATATTCTGTTGTGCTGGGATATTTCACATTACGCCAATACGTGTATTTAGCTTCCTTTATCGTAAGTGTTTAAAACATACATCAGGGAGATAATGGATTAACTTGATCATTATTGTTATTTGGGTCTCAACATAATTCAGTATTGGCCTCAAACAGAAAGTGAATACTGACCCAATAAAACACATGTAATTTAATATAAAAAGTACATTGGTGACACATATTTATTCTCTTGTTTAGTAGAACATTACTCTCAGAATTCTAAATGAACTTAAAGGCTATAAAATATATTCTTCTTGCATCTTCTTGCCAATAGTCACTTAAGTGACTGAAGAGAATACATATGAATCTGCCATCAATAGCAATGGACACGTGCACATCAAAATAATCCATACTTCACTGTCAAGGTTGTACCATAGAAATGAATACAATAACATTAATTATATTCCTTAAGGTTAACGTGTTACATATTTAATCAGTGTGATTAACTGCCTTGATACTTAAACACAGACTTTTGTATGATAGTGCATTAAAGATGTTAAAATAATAAAAAAGTCCATCGACAACAAACCTTAACCTTGTATACTAGTCTGATATTTGAACCCTCATTCTTGGAACTGAGCAAAGATAAACATTGGACTATTAGCATTTGGTTTAGCTTTGCCCATATTTAAAGTTTCTGATAACAAGGTGTTAAGCGTTTCCAACATCAAATATGTCAAGCCATAATAAGGGTGGCTGTATCTTTCAGGGTCACATAAACCACGGC
>OMNO01031518.1:0-10026 GCA_900303215.1 Trachyrincus scabrus | reverse complement strand
CAACTGTTTGCAGATTCATCTTTCACGACTTGGTTAATGTCGTTAGTCAAATGTATAGTAATTCTGTTCACCTGTCTTCCTTGTTATTCAAGTTCCCTAGTTTCTGGCCCTTTTTTGTCAGTTCCATTTGTTTTGTGCCTGTTGCTTTGTTTCTGCCTGCCTGTTTTTCTGTTGGATTATTTGTCAAACTTCTTTTACACCAGCTTTTGAGTTTGTTCATCTCTGCATTTGGATTCACCTCTTGCTTCAAACCTCCTGACAAAAGTAGTAGACACACACACACACACACACACACAGAGTGATGGTGTAAATGTAAGACAGTGTGCATGTTAGGAGGGGGAAGCTGACACACTCACGTCAGCAGTGTGCATCCCATGTGGGTGTAGGAGCGGCAGAGGAGGCGCCTTCCGGGAGGGCTGAGTGAGCGCGGTTGGCTTAGGGGGTGGGATTGTGGGGGTCACAGGTAAACATGGCAGCGTTTCACCGGCGAACCGGAGCTCAGGCTTCTTATTCATTTCAGTTGCGACATCGAGGGCTGCTGATGATGTCATGACCCCGGGTTTCTGCTGTGTAAACAAGGCAGATATAGAATTAGGTCGTTGGACTGGCTCTTCTGCTCATTACAATGCAAAGAGTTATGCGTTATGGCTCACATGTGGAATAACAACCGAGCTAACAGAACGGCAAGCTGCCAAGCGGTTGGTGGAAAAGGAAGTTGAGAGTTGAATACTTGAGAGAGAGAAAAATTCCTAATGAAAAAATAACTTTCAGTGAAACAGTTGCATAGTGTGGGCTTTAGTCACAGGAATTTTCTTTTAATGACAAAACTAACCTCTGTGTTGACTTGTTTCTTTCCTGCTTTCCCGCGCTCTTGTTTCTCTGGCTCTCGAGGGAGGTACTTCTCCAAATAGTCAGGCAGCTTGATGTCGTTAAAGGAGGGCAGCAGAAGAACTGAGTCACGGACCACAGCCTCCCCAGCCTGGGCGTCACCGCTGCCAGCAAGAGCCGCTGGGCTGTGGCTTTCCAAGGTCTCAGCCAATGGAGCTGGGGGGGTAGGTCCGGGCCGGCCCGGTGGGGAACTCCCAGGTGAAGGGTTGGCCTGGGGGGCATCGCTAGATGATGCAACCCCAGAGAGGGGGGGGGCATCTGGCCCGGTCCTCTTCCCTCTGGCACTGGAGACACACAGGCTGCTGAGGATGCTGCTTCCGTCCAAGCGAGACTTCACCTTGATCTCCTCTTTCTTCTCGTCCTTTTCATTTGCTGTCGTCGCCGTCTTCTCCTCCTCCCCTTCATCCTTCTGCTCGTGGGTCCTCTCCCTGAGGCGGGAGCGTGTATCCAGGCTCGTGAGCAGCATGCACCTGTCCGCTATGCTAGCCCTGGCGGGCTTCAGGTTGGCTTTGGTCTCGTTGCTCTGGAGCTTGGCCAGCAGACTGGGGCCCGATTTCTGAGATTTCTTCCTCAACCCAAACTGGAACTCGTCCGGGTCAAAGGTCTTCTCGAAGCGGTCCTCCCTGATGGCGGGCATGGCGAACGGGGGCTGCGGCGGCCGCAGGTGGCTGTGTTTGCGTGGCGGCATGGAGAACGGGGCGCAGAGGCTCCTGATCTTCTCGACGAAGTCGTCCTCTCCCAGCTTCCCCGCCGTGTCCAGAAGGTTGCTCTCGCTGGACGAGGAGCTCAGCCTGGGAGGCTGCTCGGGGAGTCTTAGCCTCTGCTTTGGGACATCCACGTCCAGCCAGCTGGAGGGAGCGTCTCGCTGGGGTGACGAGTCGCCCCCGCTTAGCCCCCGTGGCAAAGTCAGCCTGGTCTGAGGGGAGCGCTGGGGAGAGCCTGGGCCACCTTCAATGTTCTCTTTCCCAGCGGATGGTTTAGCAATTTCAGGCACACACAAGGCTGGCACTGGCTTATTGTTGACAGGCTGCAGTTTGGGGTGGACATCTCCATTAACAACGGGTGAAGGGTCGCTTCCCTGAATGTTTTGTTTATCAAATGTCTCCGTTTCCATGGTGCTTGTGATGCTAGGGACAATAACTTTAAGATCACATGAACTCTGCGTCACTTCCTGTGTGGCAGCAGCTGAACTGACGATATTCACTGTCTGTTGTTGCTTTTGTGAATCATTAAATTGTGCCGGGTGAGGAGGGTCAGCCATTATCTTCTGAGGGCTTTCGACTCCTGTTGTCGAAAAACTGTTAGTCAAACTTTTATTCCCAGTATGTTTGTCTGCCACATCTCGGCTAATAGGCTTCGGGAGATCAATGTGAGGAGAAACGGGGTATTCAACTGATGTTAAAGGCTTACCTCTCCCATCAGATTTAACATTAGGCAGAGGTTTCGGTTCTCCAGGCACGGCCTCCGTGCCTGTTATAACCGGTGGATTAGAGCCAAATGCCTCTTGTGCAACATCACCACCAGCTTCGTGTGTGTGTGAGTCATCAGTCGATGTCTCTGTTTTTCCTACAGACAAACCCTCAGACTGTAGTTCCACTGCGGTCACTGCTGCTTTTGTTTCTTTGTTGGTGACTTTTGCAGAATCAGTTTTTACCTCATTTGTAGTCCTCTGCAACTTGGCAGATTTGACAGGCCCCTTATCACCGTCACTCGCACACACAGTCTGGGTGACTACAGTGGCAACAGTTTCATTTGAGTGTGCGGATGCTCCATCTTGGGCGGTTTGTACCTCCGTCACGAGAGTAGGGGTTTCAACAGTCTGCTTTGGGGGAGATGCTTTCTTCATTGACTGTTTGGACTCTGAGTTTAAAGTGTCTTTGGCATGCTTGTCTCCCCTTTCTATCCCAGCTTCAGCCTTACTGTCCTCTCTGTCTGTGGTGTTCTCTCGACTGTTTAAAGCCATTCCCCTTGTGGTTACGTTATCCACATTCATTGGCTGCTGCTGCTTCTGCTGTTGTTGTTGTTGTTGTTGTTGTTGTTCTTGCATTTTGTCTTTGGCTTGTTCCTGATCATGAGGCACATTTCTGGAGTCTTTCTTTGTGCGTTGTGCGTTTTTCTCTATATATTCATCTTCACTTTGATTGATCGTCTCTGTTTTTGCTACTTGTTTGACACTCCCTTTAGCCTTGCTTTCAGGCTGTTTAGGAGGCTTCTCTGATTCAACACAAGCAACGGGTGCACTTTGCTCTACTGGCGGTGGTTTCTCAATGAGAGGTTGTTCTACGATTGAGGGCGCGGGGGAGGGGGCTGCTTTACTATTGTCCTTTGAAACATCTTCCCCCTTCTGATCAGATACTGGGTCATGACCTGCAGGTTTTTCCTCTTTCCCGGGTGAACTACCTAGATCAGTAGGCTGCTTTGTTCTGCAGTGGGAAATGCCAGTATTGGACCCTTCATTATCGGTAACAGATTTTGACAACCCCCCCTTCCCCTTTAATGATTGGTCTCTGCTGTCATCATTAGGGCCTGGCTCTTTATCTGAAGACTTTACTGTCTTGCCTGAAGCCTGCTGGGTGGGATCGGTGGCCGAGTGTTTATCATCCACAGAGGTATTTCCCAGAGATTTATCTGATTGAACTTTGCCTGCATCTGTTAGCGTCATTGTTTGTGAAGTAGGCCCCACGGTGGCAGACGCCTTTTCCTGTTGGCTGGAAGTCAGAAGGGGCTCATCGTTAGAATCGTCTGGTTTCATACCATTAGTGGGACTGGCTGGCTCTCTACTCCTCCTGTTCTTAGAGCGGGAGCCCGTCCTGCTAGGTGTTTTGGCCTGTGGGTTAATCTCATTGGTATGTTCATCAGAGTCACCGGGCCCTGGTCTATCCGATCCAACGCTGTTCGGTGCCGTAAGTAGATCCGTCACTTCTGTCGGTTCTTTTGGATATTTAGTTCTAGAGTCTGTCTGCGGTTGCTCGCGACCTGAAATGTTCACCGCTTCGACGGTGCCATCTGGCACATCGTGTTTGGATCTTATTTCCAATATGAATGCAGTTGGAGTTTTCTCATTGACAGCCAGTTTATCCTGAATGTTCAGTTGGGATGGCTTTGACACGGCTCTCGACATCACAGAGGAGGAGGTTTTCAGTGACATTCCTGTCATTGCAAGCTTTGGAGACACTGGTGTTTTATATTCTGCTTTGTATGCCTCTATGTTCCTCGCCCGTTCCTTAACAGTCTTCCCCCTCACAGGTGGAGCTGAGCTGGACCTGCCGTCGTCAAGGCGCTCCACTGACCTCGACCTGATGCCTCCCTCTCCAACGTCCGCCTTTAGCGCTCTAGTGGCAGCCCTGGCCGGAGAGACATCCACACTCCTTGGGCTTTGGAAGGTCTTCTTCACAGCCCCCGCTCTCTGACCCTCAAAGAGGTTGATCTTGTCTGCAATCCGACCTGCAATGACAGGCTTAGGTTCCTCGTCCAGTTTCCCCAGGTTCCGTTGTCTGGGGGGAAAGAGATGAAATGAGCCACAGGCTTGTATCCTTTTAAGTGTCACACATTTAATGTTGAGGTCAACACTTTTTTATTATATTTTTATAATCACAAGTTGCCATAGTACATTACTGGTGAATATGACACACCTTTTAGTTCTACTCTCTGTTTATTATCTGCCCCAGGTGTAATGTATTATGACTGTTGTTGGTTATTATGTGTGTTTTACTAAATAGTTTGTGGTATTTGTCCCTGGGGAATGCATTCTTTGTTTTAGCAAAACTTTTATATTTTACAACTCTTTTCCTATTTTTTCGAAAAAGACCTGGACATGTTATCATTTCATGTTTTCATATTATTGAAGCCCAAATGCTAGTTTTTCTGTGCCACATAAAACATTATGTCTTAGCACAGCAGTTGTGATTTGATCATTCCTTGTTGCACTCATAAACAGTACATAAAGTACAACTGGGCAACTCCCTTCATTAAACAAACTTCAAATTAGAAAGAACTTACCCTGTAAAAACCTCTGTTTTAGACTTATCCTTGACTGTATCTTGAGGTTTTGATAATCCTGAGCGAATGTTTTGGGAAACATTTCCACTTTCTGGGCCAGATTGCGGATCAGCGTTTACAAGAACCTTCTTTGGAAATATCTTCACCTCACTTCTGGAAACCTTAATACTTCTGCGTTTGGACTCTGGTGTCTCAGTTTTCCTCTCCAACTTAAATTCATCCTCCATGTCTGCCCCATCAACTGTAGCCCCGATGGCGTCAGTCGGACTTGTCAAGTTTGACTGCTTGCCGGGAGGTATTTCTCTCTGAATAGCTGTGGGCAAAGTCTTGTTTTTCCCTCCCTCAGATAAGCTCTGAGTGGAGGCGGAGTTTCCTGTTGCTTCTCCCAGGTGAGTCTCCACCCCTGGGGCCTGAGCACTGGTCAACATACCACCTGACGTAGAGGGCGTAGAGGGGGAGCCTGTGACATCTTGTGCCTTGGAAGGCGTGTTCTCCCGGGAGTTGCTCTCGGCATCTCCCTGGGACTGCTTCCTGGACTTTCTCCGGCTGGTGTTTTTACGGCCCATCCTGTTTGATTCTGCCTCCTCTGATTCAGGCTCAGGCTTTGCCCCGTGGGTGTCTGAGGGTGGAATGAACGCTAGTTCCACCGGGGCACTAAAACGACCCTGGGCTGATCTCGGGCTGGTCCTGATCTCAGGCTGCTCCTGGTCGCTGTTCCGCGGTGAATCAAGAGTGTCCAGTGACTTGGCCTTGGTGATAACATGGAAGCTCTTATTCAGTCTGGTGCGAACCACTTCCTGCCCAGTGCATGTGTCGGTCCCACTGTTAATCACGCTGGTCTCTTCTTCCAGGTACACGTGGAGCTCCTTGCCTGCCTGGGCGTGCGCTTTGATGCTCTGAACCTGGGTGTGGAGCGCGTCAGCCTTCGGCACCACTCCCTGCACGCGAGCGCAAGACAGAGGCGTCAGATGACCGTTGCTGCTGCTGTTTCCTTCCCTCTCCCGGGCCGGCCCTCTCCTCCCCTCTAGAAACTCCCTAGCATCTAGAAACTCCTCCTCCTTGGGCCCTCGTTCTGCTGGCTCCCAGTCGGTTGACACAAAGGGGCCGCCTTTGTGGGCAGACTGAGTGGCGTCCTCCTTCTCGGAGGAGAAAATATTCCTGGAGAGGCGCGACCGCTCTGGGTTGGAGCTCCGGGTGCGGGTCCCCTCGTCCGTCTGCCCACCTGCCCACGGCTCTCTCACAGGCTCTGCCCTTTCTTCTTCTTCTCCCTCTCCTGCGTCTGTGTCTGGCCCAGGGGGCTGCTCACTGGTTGGGGTGACATTCTCAGTTTCAAGATCCCTAGGATTTTGTGTCTTCCACGGAGAGAACCAGCTGCCGATACGCCCCAAGACCCCAATGGCCGACTCCTCTTTTGGGCTCTCAGACTATGAATACAGACAGGAGAAAAAAATACTTTTATAAAAACTTGACTTCTAGAGTGTTACTGATAGTAGTTAATAATCATGCTTGGGTCAAATGTAAGCATACTTTGAATCAAGTGAAGCATATGGGTTACACTGGGTAGAGAAGAGACAGAAAGCAGCAGGATATTTTCTTTAAATATATTTCATTTATTGGGCTATATACTATTGATAATATAAGATGTATGCCTGTATATTATATATAGATACGAATATTATCAGTTATATTATTTTTTTCATTCCATTTCATTCTTTTCAGTATAGCCGTGCAGTTCTCAGCATTACAATAGCGTGCAGTATAACTGCATGCGAATAACTATTTCAGCTTACCGTAGAAAAAACCATATCATTGAGACTCTTTACGTAGGATGTGAACATGCTTTTGGTTTAAACAAAAAAACAAAACAGAAAAAACCTACAGACCATAGAACAGAGATATAATCATTGTTCTAGGACAAAAATAGCAGCGTTTTACAAAAAAAAAGCGTTTGTGCCTCAGCAAAGTGGCATCCTAGTTTTAAAAATGTTTAATTTGCAACTCACCCTCAATTACGCTACAAAAGACAACGTTTTTTTCGCGCATATCTCTAAAAAGCGACCGTTAACATTGAGAATGCCGTGCAAATAGATGCATGCCAAGCTGACTTCAGCTGCGCTCAGTTCTCTGAGAGTCCCATCCAAGAGAGCGTTCCCTTCTGCGTGACTTTGAAGAAGACAGTCGTCACTAGAAGAATGCGCGCGCGCACAAGCGTGCGCTCGCTCCAACGCAACTTTTCCAAGGGAAATGACGTCACGTACAGGCTTCACGTTGTCCATTTTTCGGCAACAAAAGTTTGTTGACAGTTGTTATGGAAGTTATTACTAACCTCCATAACAACTATTTTTTTCGCATTTCATTTGGTGTCCTACTAAAACACTGCAGACATCAGACTAGAGCATTACTGCAATCTGTCTTTAAATTTCGCACAGAATAAATGGGATGGGATTGTATTCGGTCTATTAGTTTAGGCTATTATGCATTTGTTGCAACTATTTTAAAATGTTATTAATGGCTTTTTGCGTGTATTCGTTGTATTAGGCCTATCTTTGTTTTGTCATCAGGATGATATGGTGTTTCTTTTCACAATTCTAATGTGAATGGTGCTATAGCCTATCTGCTATTGTCGAGTTTTATTTTACCTAGTGTAAAACTTGATTAGGGATGCTTGTAGATCACACAACAAATTTGCATCTGGACCAATAGGCTGTAATAGCTTACGTCGAGCATTAACTTGTTCCAAATGTATAATTATATTCATTAGTAACAGAACAAACACTTAATAGTCAATCTTAACAATTACATGCCTTGCCCTACGGTGCGTATTTGACTTCGATTCAAAACCTATCCAAATGCATTATTCTCAATCTCACCATGATGGTATCTCTTGTTTTCAGTTGAAGTCAATTGGAACCTGTCCCAGCAGTACGCCGTAAAAGGCTTGAAGTGAGCTTTTGTCGCTGCTCAACCAGCTCTTCATCACCCTCGGTACTCGTAGCCCTACGAACCTAATGACTATTCAGTGACTTTACTGACTTAAATGTCAAATATCGCAGCCGGAGCCATTGCAATTAATTTTTGATGAAGGCGAATGACAATACATTGCAATGTTACTTGGGGTTGAAAGCTCTGCTGGAATCTGCCCGGGCTAGGTAACACGCCCCGAGGTTTGACGCGTGGTGACACAGCATGCAGGCGGTTATTGTGCAACGCTATTGGGCCTACAAATAAACCAAACAAGTCAATAATGACCCCACATGGACATAGGCCTACACGTCCAACTCCAAACACACATCAACAACGTGCCTTCGTCTATTGTATTCCATATATTTTCCATGTAACAATATATTTCTCTGAAGCTGTTTGGCTGACTGTCCCCCCCCGCCCCCTCTCTAGTCACTCTCTCTCTCACTTTGAATTATTGATTGCAACAGAAGCTGAAACCGGTCTTGTCCCAACCCATGAAAGTTTTAAACATTGGTTTGCATGTAGTACTTTGCGATTATGAAACACACCATCCCAACAAGGGTGTTTAATTATACAGCCTTTCAGAGTTAGCAATAAAACGATCCAATACACATTTAGTAGGCCAGACACATGGGTCACAGGGACGCAGGGCAAAACATTTCGCAATGTTAAGTGGTAACAGGCCTACAGTGTCCCTGTGGGAAGATAAAATATAGGACTAAAGATGTTGACTCTTCTTCATCATAATCACGTTTTAAATACGGCCCCGAAGCACAGACAAGTAGTAGAAGAACTACAACAAGCGGAGAAAGAAAGTCACGTCATGTAAAGTAAACAAGTCACATTCCCGCTTTTAAACAGAGTCAAAGGCTGCATTCAGGACCCCGATTACCCGAATCCCCCGCAGAAAAAACATCGCTTTGTAACCTGGAGCGATTTTTCGGTCTAATATTTATACTTTCTTTGTAAATCTTCCCCTTAGGCTCACACCAACACACTCAATCCATTTTGAAAATGGCTGCTTTACACGTAGCCTACACTTAGTAGAGTTGTAGGCCTATGTATCCATATAGTTGTTCAGATCCATAGGTCTTCTATGAGAACACTTGCAACGTGAGGAGGTATTGATTGGCTACGCATTACAGATGTGATCTGTGGCTTTCCATGTATATCATCTTTTCAATTAACTATTATACTATGATCTTTGTAGTGTCATACTTAATTGAAAGTAGAAAGTGTAGCGTTGTAGTATTATGCTTCGTGCACATTGATCTCCATGGCAACCAAGAGGCCAAGTCGATTACCCGTGGTCATGTATCCTCCATGTTGACTATTTCAAAACCCATAATAGTTCCCATAGCAGTTTACCTGTGGATCACTTCTTTCTGATATATTTCATTTCGAATTGAGGCTTTGAGTGCCAAAGGTTGTCCAATGCGCGCGAGTCTCTTTCCCTTTGCAAGGGGAAAATGGAAATACCTTTTGAATGACTCTCTGGGCCTTCATTATTATGTGTTCCTTTGAGAAGAATATTCTCTCTCTCTCTCTCTCTCTCTCTCTCTCTCAAAGGGCAAGGATACAACATTAGATACAAAATAATAATAGTACAAATTTAAATAGTCTAAAAATACAATATAATACGAATTTAAACGTGTCTATATCTGCCTGTAGACGGCTCATGAAAAGAAACAAGAAAATATCTTGATTCACAGAAAGCGCCCTCGCTCCATGGCCCCACCCCCTGGCTGCCAGCGCCCCACAGTGGAGAGAGACGTCACAACCCAACCCCAACGAGCACTGCAGTGGCCCCTTTTATGTAAACTCGTCTTGGTATGAAGGAGTTTCGATAAACAAAAAGTGTTTGGGTAACTTGAAATAGTTTTCTTATTTTTTACCGAAATAATTTCGGATTGAGAGCACACAATTGGTCGTGCAAGCGAAAGTAGATTTGGTTATAGACCTTTGTAGGTCCCTTTAGGTGAGGATTCGCTCATTCCTTGAGTTCCTCCCCCACGCCGCGTGTTATTTTCAGAGTGACTCATCGATGACACGAGGGCTCCCACGTGTCTCTTTGTGGCTTGCGTTCTGGACTGAAAAGTAGGCCTACACAAGTCAGTTGAACGCTTTCTCCAGTAACAGCAACCATCCTTTCAAACTTGTAAACAGTCTTCCTCT
>OMNO01031507.1:0-10794 GCA_900303215.1 Trachyrincus scabrus | reverse complement strand
TGCAATACAAACCATAATGTTAAGTACAAGTCGAATAGTAGGCCTACACAATGGTTATATAAAATAGCCTCAGTTTGGACAAAGAATACTACAAAGAATATATTTTATACAATTTGTAATAACCCTAACATTTTGAATCCTTTATAAGGTATCTATATACACTTTGAATGGATCCCATCTGCAGTGAAGCATGGGATGTGTCTGGAGCAAGCCATGTAGCCTCTCCTACTGTCCACAACACTGTTAACGGTAATACTGTAATATACTACATTACTGTTGAAACAAATGCTAGAATCCACAAAAAATCAGTTTGTGTCAATGTTTTGCACATATGGGGATAGGTCAACACTAGTGGCCACTCATGCATGGAAATTATTTGTATGGTAATTTAGCCTATGGTCACTAATGCAGCTCCCCCCAAATCTCTTCAGAGTAAGGACTATGCACTATACTGACAAGATCTACAACAAAATCTCTGAATGAAGTACACTACACTTTAAAACAAGATATATATAATACAACTCTTTATTAAACATTTTGTTTATTATACAAAAAGTTGAATAAAAGCAAAATTGCTGAGATGTTTTTAAAATGACCACAAACCTTCATAAATAAGTGAAATACATAGTTACTTGAAAGTAACTAATTTAATTTTAAAATAGCATCCATAAAAGATGCGAGTAGCCTACTTTCTGTACTTGCATTTGCTTACAATTACTGTGAGTACAATTTAATGTAAAAAAAAAAAGAACCTATGAAGGAGTTTAATGATTTGAAATTAAACTGGTATGATACCGGCATGTCAGTGGGATTCTTAGAGAGGCCAAATGTGTTGAAATACTTCCAAATTGACTTATGAAATAATGAAAAGCCATAGCTTAGATTCATATTCAATGTTAGTTTGCTGTCTGAGCAAACTAATCACCAATGCTCATTTTTCAGTGCATATAAAATACAGATGACCTTCCACAGGAATGAGGTGGCCACTCTCGGTAGGTCTGTATCATGGGGTGATCACCTGCTGTCCTCCTCAGATGTCCACAATGGCAAAAATCTCAGCTTTCGCTTTATCATGGATTTGCATTGCAGAGTATGTGATGGCCTTCACCTCTGTTCCCTAGAGACACCAACACAACACTCTTGTGAGATTATTGCGTAGCTATGAAATCCTTTTTTTGTCTTAATTCATAGCAAAATATTTTCTTGGCTCAGAGTAGCTTCACAGGGACAAACAATAGTTTAGCTTTCTTAAAATCACTTAATGTCTAATTTGTTGATTTGATTCTACCTCTCAAATGTATCTCTGTGATTCTGATTACTTTACTGTTATGTTAGCCGATTTCCTGTTCCCTTGTTATGCACTTTGTATGGCTGTTTTGCACGAAAAGTGCTATATAAATAATTGATTTGATTACATTTGTTACATTTAGGTGAAAACAAAATACATGACCTACCTGTGGATGCTTGTTTAAGCAGAATTCCTCACCCCACCTTAATAAACAAGGGGGATTTAAGGGCATTAGGACCAGACCATAGTAATTAATAGTCTAGATATAGGATGTATGATAAAGGAATAGGCATGCAATACAATAAAACACAATACTCTCGTATCAGTGATGACATTTACAATTTACCTGCCAGTGACTGATAAACTCACCCAATTGATCGGATCTTGAAGTGCATTCTGTCAATGTGCAAAACTTTGACTTCCTACAAGGGAGATAGTGTTCAGCCAAATAATTAAACACTTCACCGTGAATTACTGACTTAACAAAAGGACCCAAAAGGATCTAGTGTTCACCAATACAGTATATTAATACAATTTAAGACTCAACGAGTTCTTGTCTTTCATTGTTGAATTCAATCGAACTGATTCAATAAATTATGTTGGACATACTTACCCTTGGGACGAAGAAAAGATCGGCACTGAACTTGAATAACCAATCATCAAGAAAGTGGAAAAGAAGAGATTCCATGTCATGCCCTTTTTATGAGACAAAGTGGAAAAGCATGACTTATTAGAAAACAGAGCATGTTAAGGAAAACTGATTCATGACCAATAACGTCGGACTTAATGTTAATGGAGATTGAGGTGAGTCTCACCCTCTGACTCCACATCCACGGTATCCAGAGGCTCCACTGTTTCTGTGTCCGTCATGTAGCCGAACATGCCCATTGCGCATTGTTCAAACGCTTCTTCCAGGGTGTCCCCCCACGAGTGGATTCTTGAAATAAAAAAGCAGCACATGTCCATGACAATATGACGACAGAATTATATAGATATCCACACACTAGCCTATACTCACTGAACATCAGCAGTATGATCCAAATCTGGAAGAAGAAAAAAAACAAGAAGCCAAAGTCCACCGATGTGATTAGTTGTATTCTTTATTGTTTGAATTCACGAGGAGTTCATTGGATTTGGGGTTTAAAAGTAAACGCAAGTTCGTCATACACTGTATTGTGGACTCACATTCGTATTTCTTGTTAATTGCTGGGTATTTCGACTTGACTGCCTTCTGCTCCTCTGTCAGATCTAGCTGTCGGTCATCCATGGTGTTGTAATATTTCTTCTAAGATCCAACTTAATGGCAGTGAATATGAAGTGCCCAGGTGAGATTCAGGAACCAACCATGCAAACAAACACTCTTCTTTTTCGTGCGTTTGTTTAGCGCCCTTAAAGCAGCTCTGTGTTCGTTGCCGCCACCTTCTGGCCTGAAGTTTGGGTCGACGTCCACATGTACATTTTCTCATAAAGAAAACATTGTGCTCTGCGAAACTGGAGCATATATTTGTGGATCTGTCATTTGATTATCTTTGTAGACTATAATGAAGTGAAAACTAATTTGCTAATAATAATAGTTATTATAAGTCGTTGTAGACATACTTTGAACATATATCACTAACAGATTATCTCCTGCTGACTGATCTACATAGATCCAAGTATTAGGAAAAAAAACGTTCTGCAGTCTACGAAACCTGATCATATTATTGAGTTTAATTAGAATTAATTGTTAAACGTTGTTCTTGACAAGACTAAGAGCAATGGGTTATGCCATTAAATTATGTTTTGAATGTGACCGTGCAAACCTTTTTGAGACTGTAACTGTGATTAAGGCTATAGCTTCAACACAACGTATTCAGCTCTAACTATAATGTAAAAAAAAGAAACAGAGACCAATAAATTAAATGCGTGTGTCTTTATTTAGATATGTGAGGAGAAAGTGGTCAGATGGTCATCCCAGGATGGTGTGGCAGTTAATTTCCTGGTCAGTATACATAGGGGGAGGTTGTCTATGGTGTCCAGCCCATCCCCTTATTTCTCCTTTTCCTCAGGGTCCAGTCGGTGTTGGCATTCACCATGGAGACCATTCCCTGGTCAATGGCCGGCAGCAGGCATGATGGTGTCACAGGTCCCTGGGGGCGGCTCATGGTGCTCAGCTTGTTGGCTGGAAGATGCTCCCTCTTAAGTAGACGCTCTCCTAGTCCTAGTCCTAGTCCTAGTCCTAGTCCTAGTCCAAGTCTTTCATTTCTGCTGCTGCGAGGGCTCTCCTTGGGCACCCTGGGACACACCGGGTTGAAGGAGAAGTTCTTCTTCTGGCACTTCTTCTGGCATGTCTTTGGTGCGGAGGGTGGGGTCGGCACCGTCAAGGGCACAAGCCTAACCGGAAGTTTCATTTTCTGGCACTCGTTGCCGGGGAGTGGTCGGCTGGTAGCGGCAGACCTCTTGGGCCGGTTGTCATATGAGGGCGGTGCAGGCCAGACAGGCCGCAGAGCAGGCAGCTCTGTGCTCCTCCATGGGGAGGCATACACAGGTGCCACGTTTACACGTGGCATTGTCTTGTAGTAGAAGATCTCGATGCAATGTGAGGTCCTCTCAGGCTTCATCTGCTAGTCGCTTGTTCTCTTGGAAGATCAGTTTGGAAATGATCTGTCTGGGTGCGCACAGCAATTTTTATTCTGATTGATTGTGATGTCATAACCTTTGAGCTAATTGGGTGCTTTTGTAAAATTCTGTCATAATCATTGTGTCATTGTGATGTCATAATCAAACAATCAATCCTTTTTTTTATTTTGGCCACTTGCAGCTCGCTTCCGTTGACACAGCCTTTAGAGTCTTTTTAAATGATGGAGAAAAAGTTTTTAATTAGTTTAAATCTGTATGTGTTGTGGAGTTCGTACACTTTTGATTTTAATGCTTTAACACTGTCCTCTTCCTCTTGTTATGACATTAAATGTAATGTGACTTTATACTCACTTTTCATTTAATTTCACTGCACACCCCGTGTATGTATGTGATGAATAAACTTCTTGAAATCGTGACCTTTGTTTTATACTTTTCCCATGAGTTTTATGTTATTTTGTCTCTTATCTATGCAAATTATGTATTATTTAAAACCACTGTACAAAAAAATGCATTATTATTACTTGTAGACCAATGCAAAGTATGTATTTCTATGTGTATGTGTGCCCTACTCTTTGCTGAATTCAAATGTAAAGAGCTTAGAGATTTAGATAAGCATAGTCATATTGGTTTCCTATCAATTTTCATAAACCTCAGAACATTTTCACACATGTATTTTTTGTATTATCTTTTTATTGGAAAAGTCAGGGAATCTACAAAACATCAGTTTTGACATCAAATGACATTATATTGTTTAGGCAATATCCACCCCCCCCCATACTTCCGGATCTTAGACGCGTCAGACATAACCACGCCCACGCCGGCTGTTTATTGGTTAGTCACATCCTATGCTGTTGGCGCCATTGTAAGGTTGCTTTTACTCTCTATGTGAAGTCTTTACCACATTTATCGTCTTTTCCATAATACTCTTTTTTGCTACAACATCATGGCTGATAAAGAAGGTATGGGACATTTATTATATGTATTTTACATCAAACTGTGTAGGATTTAGTCACCTTTAACAATTAGACCATTAAGGTTGATTACGCGCCAGTATCTCCCTTTATCGTTACAAAGTAACCAATGTTACCGGCAAGCTAACGCCAAATAGCTAGGTTAATGTGTACAATTTCACAGAGATGTGTTTTTTAAGTACACGTTTAGATGGACGATTGAACGCATTTCATTCGCGAATGTGCTGTTTACACTAACAAGGGGAAAAACTGCTCTGTGGCTACATCAATATTCACAGTCTGACCTAAATTGACTAAACAGTGCGAGTTGGCGCTGAATGTGATTAACAATGAATGACTGAATGTGTAATCACAACCCTGTTCATTTGTACAGCCGCGTTCGACGACGCCGTAGAGGAAAGGGTGATCAATGAAGAGTACAAGATCTGGAAGAAGAACACCCCCTTCCTCTATGACCTGGTGATGACCCACGCCCTGGAGTGGCCCAGCCTCACCGCCCAGTGGTTACCCGATGTCACCAGGTTAGCCACGGGACTCATTGGTTACGCCAACGGGGGGGGGGTTGAATATACCTGTCACCCGTCTGCTCATGTGGTGTTCTCTGTGTGTTCCTCCTGCTCGCAGGCCCGAGGGGAAGGACTACAGTGTGCACCGGCTGGTCCTTGGGACACACACCTCTGACGAGCAGAACCACCTCGTGATAGCGAGTGTACAACTCCCGAATGACGACGCCCAGTTTGACGCGTCGCATTATGACAGTGAAAAAGGAGGTGAGGGAAGATGTGTGCACGGGGCGTTTATTTTTTTTATATAAAATATGTAATAAGCAATGTTTCTTCCCAATTATCAAATCGTTTTTTTAAGGGATTGTTCAGATGGTATACTAATTGTACTGTAAACCAGGGCCATGCAGAGACCTTTAGAGGCACAGGTTAAAAAGGGGCACATCAGTGTTTCCCCTAGGATGGAGTTGTAGCAGCGGAGGTGAACTTTTTTTTTTTCCCGGAGAAGGCGCCAACTGAAGACTATTGTTATTCTGTCATCCAAACTAGCAAAACAACGGGAGAACTATTGCCTACAAATTGCCTAACTATTTACCAGAACCAGCAGTCAGGACCACTATTAAACTTATGTTGCATAACTGATGTACGATTTGAAGGTGACGCTGTGTAACTCAAGGGGCAGGTGCTTGGGCACCTGCTGTAATCTGAATGGACATTCATAATGCAGTGTAATATAAGTTCTTTAACAGAAGAAACTGAGGATGTTGGTATCACAGCCTGAATAGCACTATGCTAGAGTTGACGCCATTGATGTGAACACCGTCCATAATCTATATATGCTATATTTTTTCTGCTTCAGAGTTTGGAGGATTTGGCTCAGTCAGTGGTAAAATAGAGATTGAGATCAAGATCAACCACGAAGGAGAAGTGAACCGGGCCCGCTACATGCCCCAGAACCCCTGCATCATCGCCACCAAGACGCCCACCAGTGACGTGCTGGTCTTCGACTACACAAAACACCCCTCTAAACCAGGTGGGGTTACAGCCGACATGTGCATGTTAACGAAACATATCAGCGGCTCCACCCTGAGCTGCCGTCCCACCGCTCAACACTGTGTTTTGTTTTCGTTCCAGACCCCTCCGGAGAGTGCACTCCGGACCTGCGTCTGAGGGGCCACCAGAAGGAGGGCTACGGCCTCTCGTGGAACCCCAACCTGAGTGGCTGTCTCCTCAGCGCGTCTGACGACCATGTGAGCCCCCACCACCACCACCACCCACTCACTCTAGTATACATTTTTACTGTATCCGTGCTTCCCTTCCGGTCTTCCTTGCTCATGTGCCCCCTCCACGTCTTCTTCTGTCCAGACAATCTGCCTATGGGACATCAGCACGGTACCCAAGGAGGGGAAGATCGTGGACGCCAAGACCATCTTCACGGGCCACACGGCGGTGGTGGAGGACGTGTCCTGGCACCTGCTGCACGAGTCCCTCTTCGGCTCGGTGGCCGACGACCAGAAACTCATGATGTAGGCTGCTCCTGCTCCACCCCCCCAAAAAAAGAAAAATCTCCACATTACTGAACTCTCAAGTCCCCCATTGACCACAGTGCCTTTTGTCTTTGTGTGCATACAGTTGGGACACGCGGTCCAACAACACGTCCAAGCCCAGCCACGCGGTGGACGCCCACACCGCAGAGGTCAACTGCCTGTCCTTCAACCCCTACAGCGAGTTCATCCTGGCCACGGGCTCGGCAGACAAGGTAGGCCCCCCGTCTCTTTAACGCTACAGCAGCATTATTTTCTAACCCTAACCCTATTTTCTTCTTCTTCTTCTTCTCTGTAGATGTGTCTGTTGCCTCAGTCGTTACAAAGTCGTCTAATTTGCGGCTGTGTTTTTTTCAGACCGTGGCCCTCTGGGACCTGCGGAACCTCAAGCTGAAACTGCACTCGTTTGAGTCGCACAAAGACGAGATCTTCCAGGTTAGAAGCCACGTGATTCTTTATTTGTTTTATCGTATTATTATTTATTTTATCTTCATCAATATCTATGATGTTCATCTTATCATGTTAGTCATTAAAGTTAATATTGCAAGCCATATTTAGGTTTAGAACTTCCTAAGGTTTAGTTCTCCCTCCCCAACAGGTCCAGTGGTCTCCCCACAATGAGACCATCCTGGCCTCCAGTGGCACAGACAGACGCCTCAACGTCTGGGACCTGAGTAAGATCGGAGAGGAGCAGTCGCCAGAAGACGCGGAGGATGGTCCTCCAGAGCTGCTGGTGAGTTGTCCAAGAGTGACCATTACCAGTTAAGTCACCTGGTCCTGCCAGGGTTCATTATGAATCCCCTCCCATCCTCCCACTCACCCTTTCTCTACTTTGACCTCCAGTTCATCCATGGAGGACACACGGCGAAGATTTCCGACTTCTCCTGGAACCCCAACGAGCCCTGGGTCATCTGCTCGGTTTCAGAAGACAACATCATGCAAGTCTGGCAGATGGTAAGACTTTTTTAAATTATTTATTTAAATGCACACACAATTCCATTCAATTTGCACATAAGCATAACTTGGTGAGCATTAAATTCCTGTCATCACCGCTACCATCGCTATAGCCCTGAATGTATATTGCAATCTGCATCATTGGCAATATGTCTGTTTCTCAGGCTGAGAACATCTACAACGACGAGGACCCAGAAGGAGCTGCAGATGCAGACGCCCAGCCCTGAGCGGAGCCGGTTTGCTCACCCTAAACCCTTTTTTGCCTATCAATATTTGGTTACTGATACGAAGGGACAACCATGTCGTTTTTAAAAGAAGGCGGATACAATTGAAGGTTTTGTCATTGTCTTGTATGATGCATCATGGCATTGCATATTTATGAATTGACCGTTTAGTTTTTTTCCCCAAGTCTACAATATTGTTCTTATAAACATTGCCTTACTCCTCCTCCTTGTTTGGTTTGATCGCCAACACGGACATCGCAAGTTTTGAGATGGGAGGGATTTGTAATATATGACTTTGTTTTATTTCAGACACTCCATTTTCTATATAAAAGAAATTGTACATACATTTTCATATTTTTCTTGTTGGTGTAGTGTTAGTGTATTACTCGTCTTATTGTTTTTGTCTCTTCATTCCTCGTGAACTTTCCAAGTGTACTCATAATAAAACTATATTTCAAATAGATCCGCCTCTTTGCCTCTCTGTACACATCCCTTATGAATACTATTTACGATTTAGTGGACGGAATTCATTCATGCAGTCGATTCTCTGGCATCATTGCAGCCTCTATAATGAAGACAAGAAGAGAATGAGTCACACAATGTTAATACTGTGCTTTTATACTGGTTGAAATGGTGAAGCCATACCTGAGGCTGGCCAGCTCTCTTAAAAGCCCATCCTTAAGGCTCTGTAAGTTTGTGGTTGATTTTCTCTGAATCTCAAATTCTACCTTCAGGTCTCTCAGGCTCTCCTCCAACATGTTCATGGTCTCCTGTTGTATATTGTGGTAGATTGGTGCTGGGTGTTTGTAAAGTCATCAACAAAATGTTTTAAATAATGACCCTGTCTGCTGCTTACCTTGCACTGTGCCGTGTTCTCCTGCCTCTCCCCCTCCCTCAGGGCGATCCTCTCCTCCAAACAAGCCCTCTGCAGCTCCAGCCCCCGGACGTCCTGCTCCAGGGGTCCCAGCCGAGCCCTCAGATCTTGCCCCAGCTCCTTGCTCTTCCCGAGGGCCTCCTCTCCAGCCTGCCTCCTCCTGAGCAAGGCCGCGAGCCGAGGCTCGTACCAGCCCTCCAGCGACCTCATGCTGCCGCTTAGCCGACGCTGGAGGCTGAGAGATGCCCGGCGGCACTGGCTGACGTCACTGAGGGCCCGGGCCCGACGGCGGGGTGGGTTGCTGACCTCATCCCGCAGACAGGTAAGCTTGTTCTGGTGATTTTCCTGAAGCTGCGTAAGCTCCTGGGTCAGCCATTGGATCTGGGCCTTGAGCTCCTCCTATTGGCGAAGAAGTGAATGACCAAAACATACGAGAAAGAACACACGCTGCACTCGAGACATGGCTGCTTCTTCGGAGAGGCCAGGAGTGAATTTATTCATGGGATATAATGAGGGTATATCAGTCTGAACCACTGCACGATGGACACCAAATATAAAATAAAAAGGAAATATGTACCGCTGTAGCCTACAATAAGTTGGGGTGTGTGTGTGTGTGTGTGTGTGTGTGTGTGTGTGTGTGTGTGTGTGTGTGTGTGTGTGTGTGTGTGTGTGTGTGTGCCACAAGACCCAACAATCAAGAGACACGCGAGAACAAAGAACACAGCCGTGTTGCACCAGGAAATTATGTGAAAACCATTTGTGCTTCTGCAATGCTCTGCCAAGAAGACTGTAATCACTGGCTCCAAAAGTGGACCGTTGAGTTATTACCGTACTTGTGTGACTGAAGACTGAGCCACTTCGTACTCCTGTGCTGCTAGCGTGACCTGGCTCTGGATGCAGCCTCTGGCCGCCCTGAACAGCTTCCTCTTCACCTGTTGCACGTCCTCGTAAACGGCGATATGACCCAGCTGCACCAGGGTGAGCAGTTTGCGCGCCTCGTCTGCCTTCCCTCTCGTGTGGGCTACCGCTTGCAGCATGGGCGTGTGCATGCGGAGAAGCTCCCGTATGAGCTCGTCCCTCTGCGACTCGAGGCGTTGCACTTCCTGGATGCACTGGTCAAACCGCACACCCAAGTGGTCCATATCGACCGTGGGCCGTGGTCCCACTTGCATGGTCGAGTGCCCCGTGTCGCTGCTGGGGAGGTCAGAGTGTATTAGGGTTGTCTCAGAGTCGAGACTACTGACATACCCCACACGTCTATCTTCAGAGTGTGAGTCATCTGATGTAATGCTTTTTCTGTCTGTCAGGAAATCTTCGACAGGTCTTCGAGTTTCCATTACACCTGCCAAGAGACAAACTAAAACAAAAAAACCTGTGAGAAAAAACACTGGTGAAAGAAGGAGAGCAGAGCTTGATTCGTGTAAATGAACAACTTATATAGCCTACTTCAAACTTCCATTTATTTCCTCATGCTGTCTTTGTAGTCAAATTGGTCTTTGCAAAGTGTTCAAAAGAAAAGTAGGCTATCAAGTGTGTTCAAAGACGTGATGTCAAATTGATTATGTAAAATGTTTGATAGAACGCCATGTTACACAGATCAACAAGGCACCCTTTATCCTGCAAAGACACCCACACAATCAAATCACAACACAACGAACACAACTAAAACTTAAACTTACGCTTTTCTTGTAGATGTCTAGATGGATTACAACTACAGCCCAAACGGAATAGCGTATAGAAGAAGTGTGTGTGTTGTATCCAGGCCAGTAGATAGTTTAGTGTTTATTAATATCAAGGCGTGGCGGGAAACACTATCT
>OMNO01031505.1:0-10742 GCA_900303215.1 Trachyrincus scabrus | reverse complement strand
TACCAGTCAAATCGTATTTTGTGTGTGTGTGTGTGTGTGTGTGTGTGTGTGTGTCTGTGTGTGTGTGTTTACCCACAGGTTCTGACTGGATGCATCAGCTGCATTAATACAAAGGTAGATCTTATCCTGGAACAAGAATAGAACAGTAGAACAGAGCAGTGAAGAACTTAACAAAGAGATAACACGACTAGAAGGGTAAAAGGCATGTTGGTGTACTTGGTGTAATTGCGGCTGTTGTCTGACTTATGGTCAGACTAAGACTATATAAGACTATATAAACAAATGAGAGCTAGGTTTACTACCCAGGTCAAAGATAGTGATGTGTATTTCATGGTTAATATACCTTTACCTTAGGATAAGAGATGCTGTTCTTGAACACAACGCCCTCGTGTTGTTATTATTTTACACGCGGAATAGTTTAATACAATATTTAAAAATCATTTGAACGGTGAGTTCTGAAGCAATGGGTCTGTCCCTCACAGAAACAATAGAAAAAATAACCCTGCAGGCTATCTTAAATATGAACCATCACTACCCCCAAGTGGCCACAAAAAGTCATTACAAATATCACCTTCTTAACACCCTATGGCCACTTCACTAACAACAAAAAGAAAAAGAAAAAAACATGCGTTCACCCCCTGAAAAACGTATTTAAGCTCTGCAACGGATGACTGTCAGGCACGCGGTGCGAAGCTACAGGACCAGAGCACTGAGAGTCGGGCCTGACTCCCGACTCACCTCCAACACAGGCTTGGCATTGTTGTACACAGACAGGATATGGGTGACGCCATTCTGAGCCAGGCTCCCGCTGTTCTCTGCATCTGGGGGGTGGGGCGAGAGACAGAGAGACAGAGAGAGACAGACAGACAGAGAGAGACAGACAGAGAGAGACAGACAGAGAGAGGGACTCTGGTATTCAATCAATGGGGAAAACTCCAGAACACAATCAGTAAATAAACACTTTGCACGACCGTCTAACTGATGTCTTGGAGGAGGGTGTTGATTACTAGAGATCTATTCTCAGCCTCAGCCAGTGCATTAGCCCCTGTGTACGATTAACACTGATGCTGCCAAATTTAGCAATGTGTTGACGACACATTACCTTGGTTGAGGAGGTGCTTCCAGGACTAAGAATGGCACACTATGCTTATGATCAGTGGATTCATTTAGCCCTCGTGCCCGTTTCATGTAACATAACGTAAGTATGTGGGCTACCGTACCTTCAAAAAGCCCTCAAACATAAAATGAAAGTCCAACAGCAGGTTGTCTGTAATAGTCCTGCCATATGAAATTGGAAATTAAAAATATCTGTGATTTGTATTTTAATCCCAAATATTTACCCTAATAATCTAAACATAAAATTGTCAAATCTTGAGAAATTTTTTTGGCTGGCAAAACATTACATTATGCAAATAAAAACCCAATATGCACGTAAGCTAATATATTACTATCAGTATGTATCAACTATAGTTGATACATTCCTACAATATGGCCTCCACAGGCCATACAAAATACAAGTAATGAAATAACATGAAGTTGAATCTGCTATTCTTACCTCTTATGTTTCCCAGGTAGAGTCCATCAACAACCTGTGAAGGAGACATATTAGGTTACTGTAGTAATGTGTCTACTCATACAGTGAATGCCCATAACCGTTCAAGCTCTCTGTAGCTGTGATAAAAGGCACAGCTAACAGCATAAGCTGTGCTTTGCTTTCTGTACTGGCAAAGTCCAGAATGGGCTTAAAGAGGATTAACGTCCAGGGTCAGGTCTGTGACAAGAAACCATACAAGGCCAGAAGTGATGAGGCAGGATTATAAGGGCAAGGAGGCACGATTATAAGGGCAATGTGTTAATTAACTGTCGGTTAGGTGTGTTGTTTTGATCATGCGAGAAACATTCCATAATTACATGCATATAACTTTTAAACTTAAATTATATGTCATACCAAAGACCTTTACATATAACAATATCATAATGAACATATGCATACATTTCACCCCCTCTACATACTCATTAGTGCAGGATTAGCTACTAGAGAACAGCACTGCTTGAGATGGTCGGCATGTAGGTAGACCAGCACAATGTCAGGGGAACAGGGAGTAATGGGACACGTCCCGTCACAGAGTAGTAACAGAGTCTTCCACTAGGCCTGCAGGGTGTATACACATTTAGCATGGCATGACCTTATCGTCGTAATACAACACATCAACACCACGAAGGCATTATACATAACACATTGCTCTCACAAGGTGGGCGTACTGCTGTTACGTTTCGTGTAATTTACATACTTTGTTATGTGAATGACCACCAAGGCAACTGGACGCTGGACGCCAGGCTAAACGTATATAAACCCAAACCCCATTCCCTCGGGTCAAATCGACCACAAAGTGACTTAATGAACATGAACCTGCGTGTGAACACACACATCCTACCTTGTTCATGCCGTTTCCCATGTCGACCTCACAGCGGGGCCACTTCTGATACTTCTGCACCTTTGTTGTTTGCAACACAGTGGCGACCTCGATTTTGCAACAGAAATTCGATCTTTGACGTGGTTACTGATCTATAATGACCCACTGCTGTCTACGTGTTGTGCAAAAGGACATTATGCCGTGCAAGCACTCACAATAAAGCACTATTATGGGACAGAGTCGCTCCGTCGCGGTGGTCTTCCGGGTACTTTTTCAAACGAACGCAAGCACCGAATCATCCGGTAAGTGACATCACGGCAGCGATACAACACCGGTTCCGCCTTCATAATCGATATTAAGTTACTTGGATTTCTACATTAGGCAGGCCGTTTAATGTAATGTTAATTTTTTTTTTTTAAAGTTACTGTTTAGATGCAACAAAAGACTAAGACCTAAAGCTAAACAGCTCTGTATGCCTATTAACTGACTGTATTTTGCATGAATGCTAAATAATGTCAGCTCTATATAGAGTTACATAGAACATGCCAAATACTCCTTTAATTCAATCCGCTTGAAAATTGTATTGTAAATGTATGCATGCCATTTGTAAAAATGTGATAAAATATATATTTGATCATATTTTTTATATCACTTGTTATTGCATTTATTGTGTTCTTCTGTATGCACTCAATTTCTAACATTAAACCTAAATATGACAAACAAGTGTGGTAGTCACAATTGACTTGACAACACAGTCTCTTGAGGAAACATAAGGAACTTTAATTCTCAATATACTGTAAGAGGAAGAGGTTTCCAAAATGCAGAGTCTGAGGTTATTAGAACAATTGATAAATACAGAGATATTTGTTTGGACATATCCTTGTCGTCTGATAATGATGGACATCCCCCTGGGTGAGTTACTTCTTCCACTGCTTGTTCTCATAGTCCCAATGGGAAGAGATGCCCTCCACTGGGTTGATCCTCATGTCAAGCATCCTCTGAAGCTCCTTCTCCTTGTGCTCCAGGTCAAAGGTGTTTGGCACAGGGCCAAACACTGCAGAGAAAACAATGGTCAGACTCAGGTTGTGGGGTTTTCCCATCTACAAACAGCAGAGCATGGCGCAGAAGGCAAGAGATACATCTGCCATTTGCACAACAGACGCTGCTCAAGATAATACCGCTGTTGGTCTTTTGGGTTCATTGGCGATGTCAATAAAAAAAATGCATAAAATGACACCAGCCTCGTCCTTTAAAGCAACAGTATTTGAGATCCATATTGAGACTGAAGGACAAGGCCTATTAGCAATACATAGCACGGAAAACTGGACAATTACAACAAATCCACATCACATCTTGTATGGTACATTCTACAATAATTTTAATCATAAGTCTTACTAATGACAAAATTATTTCTGATACGCACCAAACATTCTCTGCCACAGAACAACCAGGCCGGTCAGGCCAATGGAGAAGAGGACTCCTGCGACAACGGACTTCCACTCGGCACTTCCCTCACTCATCTCAGCAAAGCTCTGTTTGAAGCTGATGCGGTACACTGTCCATGTTTCAAACAAAGACTGATCAACAATTTACAATGAAATCCCAAGTTCCTGTACAATATTATTAACACTGAACCTTAACCACCATCAATCTATAAAACACAGTGGATCAGGGGATTCTTACGTGCAACCTTCTCCTCATTGGAGAGCGTTGCCCAGGAACCCTTCTCCTTTTCCTTCAGGGACATCTGCTCTGAGCTCAGGTCCTGCACATAGCGGACCTCGGGGAGAGGGTTCTCCCGCCTGTCGAAGTAGGGAGGCAGTGCATAGTCCTCCACCTTTGCGACTCCTGCAAGACAAAATGATTAAACTAACTACCAATTAATGACAGAGTAGAATTTAAACACGTTAGTCATCTTATCACAAGTTTATAGTAATTAAATTTTAAAGAAAATGTTTTATTAACATAAAAATCTGGCTGTCACACACACACACACACACACACACACACACACACACACACTTATTAGAAGACTGCACGATCTCTTAAAAAAAGTCACAACGTTATTGGAAAGGTTATCCCTGTTCATGGCCGATAAATTATCTTGACCCAGTACCCTTCAGTATTACAGCAGTGTTGCCAGACATGTAGACCATGCACAATAGCACACTAACCAGCATTTGGCCAGTGAGTATTTTAGTGCAAAAGGGTTGCTAGTTTTTGGTTGAGTGCTTCACCTCAACTGTTAAAGTTAAGTTAAGTTAGTTAAGTCATATGTAAACCAGTGACCTACCATGTCCCCCACGTACACACACCGATGTGGAAATGGCACGTTTGCCAACAAGACGAAGGGCTCTGGCGGCCAGCATTCTGTTTAAAAGACCACATGAAGCAGGGTTAACTTATTAGTCCCGTTTGGAGACACAACCAATCAATCAACTTTTGTTTATAATTGATTTGTCAAAAGCCCATTGACGCAAACGCGAGGTGCATAACGCCCAGCTGATATTGGCCCTCACCAATATGCCAGATTTGATTAAATTAACCAACTCAACGTTTTGAGTAACGCTTGCAACATGTGCATTATACTAATGTACGAGACATATATTTAATGCGAATTTGGACTAAAAGACAAGCGGTAATATGTGCCTGCAGTGAAGCTAGGCTACCGGATAGCACACAAGGTCACGGCGCCCGCAAAACAGGCGCAGAAATACTCGTTTATTATGACTGCACAAGCACCATTTAACTTACACGCTCAGATGTCTATGCATGTGTAAATGTTAACAGCAAAAGAAGTCCGTCGAGCCTACACAGTGGCCAACATAGACCCTGTTCTCCATTATAAAACGATAGCTAACGTGTGCTAACGAGAACTAGCTTCACGTCCCGTCTCGCCGCTTATTCCTCCTCCCGGTCAATGTCATACATGTTTCCCGGTCAAACTATCCACGTGACATCCACTGACGTGTTCGCTAATGCATTCCTCGTTGTGATGCAAACCGTGAATGTAGTTCGCAATATATTTCAAGAAGTGTAGAGTAAAAGGGAAAAGAAAATCACAACCTGCTGTGCTGTTCTGCTGTGAGTTCGCGTTACCCTAGCCGTAAAGGAGGACGTGTGACGGACGGGAAGCGGAAGGCCGTAGATCGTTGCGGTGACGTGACGTCGTTGCTTTACGGTAGCACTGACTGTACAAGTTGAATCCACCTGTGCGGTCGGCCGGCACCGAGGAAAAGATTTAGGTACGGACCGGGTTGGATGTTCAGATACTTGCCTTGGATGAGAAGAAGTAAACATCTGTCTATTTTTTTACTGCAAGATTTTTGTTTTACGGCACACCGCTCATCAGCCTATTGTGGGAAGAACGAGGCTTGTCATATGGCACTTTCCTCCGGAATGATATCCAGCTAACGTTAGCAGCCCAAAAACCACTTGCACCGCTATTTAGCCAATAATATATCTCCACTATTCCGCCGGGAGTCTTGGGGGGTGATTTAAACATGCCCATCGTACTGACCACGCAGGCGTACTGCAAAATGCTCTTACACGCTGCCAAGTACCCACACTGCGCCGTGAACGGCTTGCTCGTCGCAGAGAAGGTGAAGGATCACAAGAAGGACCACTCTGCCCCCGTCCTGTGTGTGGACTGCGTGCCGCTGTTCCACGGGACTCTGGCTCTGGCGCCGATGCTCGAGGTGGCTCTAACGTTGGTGAGTGCATCCAAGACACCCACTGAACACAGGACATCGAGGCATTGCTTTCAAATACCACTAACAGTAGTTACACTTTGGTTGCACGACATCTGTTCTGTTATTCCACAGATCGATACTTGGTGCAAGGAAAATCGATATTTCATTGCTGGGTATTATCAAGCCAATGAGCGCACTAAGGACTGCAGGTGAAAATGTTTGTAACAGCCAGATTGCACAGAACAAGTGGTGTCATTCTACTGTGGTATTCAACGTGTTTGTTGTGTTGTTCTTGCAGACCTAACCAGGTTGCTGAAAAGGTTGCCGCCAGGATAGCTGAGAACTTCGGTGAAACAGCCATTGTGATGGTAATAACTACCAGAGGCTTGGATGAAGACTCCCAGATGAGGAATTGGTGTCCTTTTAATTTTCTATCCATCCTTTTTTTTTCCTTCAGGTGGACAGCAGTAGACTGACAATGAGCTGTTTCGAACCCATTGTTCTCATATACGACCACCACGAGAACAAATGGAAAAGCAGAGATGTAAATCAGTAAGTTTCCAGCTAGACAGTGCTATCGTTGTTATCCCTTTATGTTTTCTGTCAGTAATCAGGTGTGACATTTTTGATGTATAGTTAGTCTTTGAGGCGTGCAATTGAGGCCTTAAGCAGACATCTCATTGTATAAGGAATCCAGAAAATTGCATAATACTCAAGTGAACAGGGAAGTCATTGTGCAATAAATTTTATGTGAAATATACGGTATATTGTGTGTGATGTGTTTTAACTAACCAGTATTTATTGTGATTTACAGTGATGTGTTTTAACTAACCAGTATTTATTGTGATTTACTGTGATGTGTTTTAACTAACCTGTATTTATTGTGATTTACTGTGATTTTAAACAACCTTATTATTATTATATTATTATATATGAATGGTTAAACTTAAAAGGCATGTCTGTGCTGTGTGTTTCAGTGACTGCTTTGAGGATTGGTTTGAGGCACAGAAGATCACGTCTGCCTTGCTCGAAGGCCGGTCCTACGAACACCTGATTGACTTTGACAACCACCTGGATGACCTGAGGAATGACTGGACCAACCCAGTGATAAACAAGTCTGTGTTGGATCTGTGCTAGACCTCAGCCTGGAGCGTATTGGACATGGACAGAGATACTGCCAATACAGCATGCATGATGCTACTCAGTGCGTAGCACCAGGAACAACAAGTACTAAATGCTAAACGTTTAAAAGTCTCTCACATGATGGGAGACTTGTGGAGCATTGATCGCCAAATGTTTCAAGGGCAAGCACATTGGTACTGTATGCACTGTTGGTGTGCTGTTACTTCCCAGAGTAGAGGATGCTGAGGGGATATAGGTAGTTTTATCTCAGAATGCTATTTAACATTTATTTCTTCTCTGATGTTTCCCATTAGTTTGTTTCATAATTGTTTTGCGTGATGAATTTTAGAAAAGGTAATATATTTTGTCCTGTATTTTCAGGGTTAAGCTGTTGAAAATGATTTGAAACTAAATACTGATACTGAATCTTATAAAACAATGATTATAATGGTAATTTACTGAACCAAGATTTATTAATATTGTTAATTCGTAGTTAATATAGACAGAGCCAGAGAAATGAATTGTCTGTCCAACCATAACCTTTATGTCAGAATGACTGTTTTGGCTATGTGTTAATGTTGATGGACTTATGCCATGGTTATGAAAACTAAACCATGAATGATTGATAGATCTGCCGTATGAAATGTATTTTCTGTTTTTCTATTGCTGTCAGAGAAGGGCTGGTGAGCTGTGTGTGCAGCACTGCTCACAATCTTTCTCTCAACATATGTCTGTATTCTCTTTGCTCTATTTCATTAAACTTGCAAACTTGTCAACTTGTGATAATATCAGGTTCCCAGTCTATTGGTCCAATGGGACTCCGACCACGGCAAACCTGCACAGCTGGGGTAGTAGAAGAGCAGAGCTGAAGATATTAATTTCAGAATTCTTCACTGAAATATTTTACATGACAAGTTTTCCATAAAAATGGTAATCAAATCCCATGTTAAAAAATATACAATACACATAATACTCATTCATTTTTCAAGTTAACTAAATGTCACAAATTTGTGCCAACAGCGGCCTACTTTCAGGGAAAACCTGGCACAACTCACAATAAACAGGATTGATGCGAAACCCTCCAGTTTTACCCATGGCGTTACCTTGCTAAATACTGCCACCTCGTGTCAAACTGTTGTAACTGCTTTAAGACGACGTGCGACGGTTTTTACCACATCTCGCGAGAATTAAGATAAGCAAAGAAAGAAAACGCTGGAGAAGACAATTACGTTATTGTCAAAATGTGAACCTATCTCGAGTAAAACCCTATGACGTTTATAACGCTATGTAAAATAACACATCCAAAAGCCTACAAATGTTAATCGTCGAAAGGCGTTGTGTTGTGGTCACCTTCTTATGGAAATCACGTTTATGACCGTTCAATGACGTCATTAGCACCGCCTCCTTCCACGCCGCGTCACTTGCGCGGGAACATTCGCCAGTGTCGTCATCATCATAGTTCGCTGTTCTGTTCGTGCGCGACGTCGTGCGTTTATATGTGACCATGGACCCGTCCGAAGTTGAATTTCTTGCGGAAAAGGAGATCGTGAAGATCATTCCGAACTTCAGTCTTGATAAAATCTATTTGATTGGCGTAAGTACCGTTTGTACAGTACGTCGTTAACGTCGGAGCCAGGATACTAACTTTATACGTGGACCAGGAGTCACAACAAGGAGACCGTTTACACTAAAAGTCGTGCAGTTTTAATAAGCAACGTACCGTGTCTAAATCGTACGGTCATCGTATTTACATTATGTTGTCATTTCCCTGTGTTTTATTAGGGGGATTTGGGTCCCTTTAATCCTGGCTTACCTGTCGAGGTTCCCGTCTGGCTTGCTTTGAACCTGAAGCAGAGACAGAAGTGTCGGATCCTGCCGCCTGACTGGATGGATGTCGGTGAGATGCTGTCACGTGTTACCATGGGCGTGCACGCCATCAGCAGGGGCCTTATTTACATGAAAGGGTGCACAATAATTCACACAAGCCACTTGTATCTTCACGTTACAAATGGGAGCTGGACAATTGTGGAAAAAAATGAGTATTTCTTCAAGGATATTTTCAATGCAATCTATTATTGTAGGCCTATATATCTTGTTGTTCCTCGATCAGCACCTGAAAGCATTTCATCATTTGCCAAGAACATGCTTACAATGACATCCTCAATGTGCAATGTCTGCAGACAAACTGGAGGAGGTTCGAGAGATGGAGAGAAAGGATGAGGCGTTCACACCCCCTCCCAGCTCCTACTACATGGAGCTCACCAAGCTCCTTTTAAACCAGTGAGTAAACCTCCACACACTGCCACACGCCTCCACAAGCGCCCGCTCCTTGTGGTTCCCCGCCTCACCGGACACATGTTTCATGCGTGTTTTAATACGTGTTTTGGGTGCAGTGCGTCCGACAACATTCCCAAGGCGGATGAGATCCGGACACTGGTGAAGGACATCTGGGACACGCGCATCGCTAAGCTTCGGCTCTCTGCTGACAGCTTCATCAGCCAGCAGGAGGCCCATGCTAAGGTCTGATGTCTCATGGCGTTTAAGTATAGTGTATGCTGTTAATATTACTGTCCTTCTGAAATTAAGTCGATTTATATTCATATTCATTATTTCCGAAATAGGCTTGATATGGTTTATGGTTTGGATGTTGTGATGGCCTATTATTATTGTTATTAGGTATTCAGAGTATCTGTGGATACCTATTATTATTATTATTATTGCACTGCATATAATAGTGAGAAACAAGTGACGACGGAGGTAGAGGGTCACCCCAGTCACAGTGTTGGTGTCTTCTTCTGTAGCTGGACAACCTGACACTGATGGAGATAAACACCACACGGAGCTTCCTCCTTGACTCTCTCAACTGCATGTACAAACTGCGCTCCAACATGCAGCCCGGCTCCAGTACGGGAAAGGCCCTTGACCACTGACTGTACGGATCACGGACCGCTACCAGTGACCGTACGGATCACGGACCGCTGGGGTCGTCTGGGTTCGGCACCGGCACGGCGAATGAAGAGAGATGGACCTCTGAGCGGGGGGGTGGAAAAGCTTGGTTTCTGTTTAACAACCGGCGGCAAAGGGATGACTATAAAGGGGTAAGGGTCGTAAGGGTCGTGACCCCTGGTCCGTTTTCTGAAGGAAGATGTGCGTTTATCTGCTGTGCAGGATGTAATGATATGTGGATGATGTACTGTACCTGGACTCAAACATCTGCATTACTTTTTTATGGTTGCTTTGTGCAGATGTTGGAAAAGGTATATAAATGTACTTTGGCTGGTAAGCTATGGTAATTTTCGCATTATGTCAAAGCAATGGGATATGGCAACACGTATATAAAAATAATTGTTTCATAACATCTTTGCTAAAATGCTAAATCAATAAATGGAATTGAATTGTGGCTATTTGGTTTTGTTGTATATTGAACAATATGCATACAGAAATGTTTTGACATGTTAATGAATGTACTGATTATCTGACTGCACTCATTTGGTGGGTCCAGGGCACCCCTACT
>OMNO01031502.1:0-11707 GCA_900303215.1 Trachyrincus scabrus | reverse complement strand
AGGGGGGATGGAGGGGTTCTGCTGACACGTTGGGGACCCTCTTTTTGGTGGCCGTATGTTTGGGGGCTCGGAGATCAGCTCCTCCCCTCTAAGAAAACAAGAAGCGGTGAGATGAGTATGTCTTTATTGGAGGACAAAATAACTCTGCTCCTTCTTGTTGAAGAGGTCTCCGGAGAGGAACTCCTCCTCTACATTCTCCAACGCCTCTGAAACACACAAGCGAAACAGTCAATACAAGTCTACAGAGTACTAGGAACTACAACACTCATGTAGGTGTGGTATAAGGAAGAAAAAGGTAAAAACAAAAGGGGTTTTCACAGTCTAAACTATGTAGTTGTGGTATAAGGAAGAAAAAGGTAAAAACAAAAGGGGTTTTCACAGTCTAAACTATGTAGTTGTGGTATAAGGAAGAAAAAGGTAAAACCAAAAGGGGTTTTCACAGTCTAAACTATGTAGTTGTGGTATAAGGAAGAAAAAGATAAAACCAAAAGGGTCCCAATTAGTATGATTGTTTTCGTGAACGGCCAAATGGTGCGTTGCTTTAAACATTAGGAAACATTAGGTTTCAATGGAGCACAACGTCAGAGGGACTTGAACCACAAATATCTTCAGATCAATGAGAGATCTATCTTCAGGTTCAAGTCCTGCTGTGGTCCATCTCAATCCAAAACTGATGTAGTTTTATAAGCCGAACAATGCCATGTGGATTGTAATGTCAAATGTAACTTCCGATCACATTATAGTATTGTGTCTTGGTGGCGTGGAGGATAGAGCTCTTGATTGGGACTGCAGGAGTCCCGCTGTGTGCAGTCTTCATGGGGACCTGAAGTAATTTTATAAGCAATGTGGATTGTAATGTCAAATGTAACTTCTGATCAGATTGCAGTGTTGTGGAGAGAGCTCTTGGTTCTCAGTCCTGGGTTCAAATCCAATCATTCTGACTTTAGGGAAACCTAACACCTCTATGTAGAAGTTATAGTCAAGTTATACTTGACTTTACAATTCACATGACAGAAATAAATGAATACCTACCTCAGTGGGAGTTGAACCCATATCTCCAGAGTGTTATCCAATAGCCCTTCCCGCTGGACCACCAAGACGCCAGCTATGACATGTTCGGAAGTTATACTTGACTTTACAATTCACATGACAGAAATAAATACATAGCTACCTCAGCGGGAGTTGAACCCATATCTCCAGAGTGTTATGCAACAGCTCTCACCGCTGCGCCACAAAGACACTTGTTAGAAATAAGAAATAAGAGGTTCTGCCGTGGTCTAGCTCAATGGGAACCTGATGTAGTTTTATAAGCCTAACAATGCCATGTGATTTGTAATGGCAAATGTAACTTCCGACCAGATCGCCGTGAATCCCGTCATTTGGAAACCTAATACCTCTCTATCCCCCTGTTTTTCGTAAAAAATAAAAAGAATAATTTAAAAAAATAGGGGGTTCATCAACTACTCAACTAGATAAGTCACTTTCATCACCCTTCAAAAAATTGTTTGCATTCTAAACCGCCCCCCCCCCCAGCCAAGGGGGGATGGAGGGGTTCTGCTGACACGTTGGGGACCCTCTTTTTGGTGGCCGTATGTTTGGGGGCTCGGAGATCAGCTCCTCCCCTCTAAGAAAACAAGAAGCGGTGAGATGAGTATGTCTTTATTGGAAGACAAAATAACTCTGCTCCTTCTATTTGAAGAGGTCTCCGGAGAGGAACTCCTCCTCTACATTCTCCAATGCCTCTGAAACACACAAGCGAAACAGTCAATATAAGTCTACAGAGTACTAGGAACTACAACACTCAGTTCTTCAGTACTACAGTCAGCACTACACAATATTAGTTAACACTACACAGTAGTACACAATACTAGGTACTACAGTCAACCCTACAATACTAGAGTCAACACTACACAATACTAGGTACTACAGTCAACACTAAAATACTAGGTACTACAGCCATATACAATCATCACACAGCGTACACCTGTAGTGTATATATGTAGGCCCAGCTGAAACTAGTAGCTAGTTACTTATTCAACATTAACTTTAATCATCTTTAATAAATCACATTACATATTAGTAATATTATGACCTGACATTATGACCACCCTTCGTTACATGGAGAACTAGGATAAATGGAATACACTTGGACTCTAAAATGGCCCTCGGGATTCAAGGCGTCATGTTTAAGTGAATTTAGTGAGAGTTTAAGTTAGTGGGAAGTTAGGACTCTCAGTAACTTATGAACTTATCACTAACTCCCACTGTGGGAGTTAAAGGAGATAACAAGATAACTGCAGTCTTTTAACGTTACTACAGCTATGCAGAGCGTCGTGTTTCCGAAGATTTAATCGATTTATTTATGACAAGTTATCTTGTCACGACTTACCACATTTACAAAGTTTAGTTCGGCTACAGGTGGGTTCAAATTGTTAATATGGGACGAGACGCGAACATTCTTCTTCTTCGTGAGACTTCCGGTGGTTTTAAACGCGTCGAGGCTTATCACTGCCCTCCGCGGGACTATCGAGGAATTACATCAACAACAAGTCGCTCACGTTATTCTTCCACAGACAGCATTATTTAAGTTCCTGTCAGGAGGAGCAAAACGATGATGAAAGAAATTACACAATATCATCATTATGTAGCAAGCAATTATGTAGCAAGCAACCAGGCTTGTGTAATAGGTCGTTACTCAGTTTGAGGACATTGCAAACAAGATTCAGTACAAAAAGCCTTTATTAACCAAGCACATTAAAATAGTTTTTAAATTGAAGTATCCTTAATCACCTGTAAAACAAAAACAGACATTAGGTTATTGGAAAACCAGAAACGGCTTTAGTAATGCATGCTCAGGGGTGAAGAACACCAACCTTTGTCCTTCAGCAAATTGACCAACTTACCATACTTCATGGGCAATTTCCCCTGCACTGCTCATGGTAGGCTGAGGTGCTGGAGTGGGATCAACGCTAGGGAACACTGTTTCCTGTTGTTGGCCTATGGCAGAGAAACAATGCAGGATAAACATAGGCCAACTAGGAGCAATTGAGGAATGCTTAATGAGTTACCACATACCAGGGGGCTTGATATGCTGAATGCTGCCAACACCAGAAAACTCAGATACAAACTTGAATCTGTGAAGCTGGAACAGGCGATAGAGGCCAGACAAGTAATAGACACACTGCACAGTGATCCTGTGGAAAGGGAAAGAGCACTTTAGACGCTGCAAGAGCAAATGATGGAGAAAGGAGCTGGAAATGAGCCACACCTATCAGGAGCATCAATGGCCACACGTCGTGGCCCTTCTGGTTTGAAGACTACCTCGTTTTCGTAAATGATTACATCATTTGCAAGCTAGAAAGAATGGACAGTGCTTTGAGTGCTTTGAGTTACTTAAGATTGTCAAGCCAAGTTCCTGGCTCAACACAGTTGGACGACAAAAAAAAAAAAGCAAAAAATGAATGAATTTAAAAGTGGTGCGTTACCTTAGCCCTTGTTCCACAAGTGTTGATCCCAAAAGTGAACAGGGCCATAGACTCCTTTTTTTCTTTGGCGCCACAGGTTTTGTCCAGGAGTGAAATGCTGTAGGGGACCCCTCCACTAGGCATGGCCATAGACACGTTTGCCACTACGGTCACCTTTCCTGTAGGAGAACATACTGGAAACAAGGCAAACACATTTTTAAAGTAGCCTTTTCACTGCAGCTGCCATTTGTTGATGGATGTTATTTTTATGAACATGAGCAATGCAACGGTTCAATATATGATTATGAGCCACTTACCGATCAGTTCACTTGTAGCAAACTGACACGTTTTGACGGTGGTGCCCCTCACTTTCAAGGTCTTTACGTCACGTACAAGAACCTTGAAGGTGCCAGAAAACGTCTTCATGCTAACGTTCTGTATAGGAGAACATATGCTAGTTCTGAGTTTCATTGTGCACAAAGGCTCCTAACATCTTGAGTACAAAACGATGTGATGGGGAACGATACCTCATAGACATAGCCGTCGGTAAACACTGGCACATTCAGAACCAGACTTTGGCTGTCGTTAGTCATGATGTACTCATGCTCCAGAGCAAACTCCTCCGTCAGTGGGTATGGGCCGACGTAGACTGCCCACAGGGAGGCAAAGGGCCCCAGGTCCAGCTTAAAGCCGATGCCCTTCTCAAAGCAGCGAGTCTCAAAGACTGGAGGAACTGGTGACAAAAAAGGTACATAGTGCCAGCATAAAGGAGATGCTGAACATGGTCATTAAACATTAAGACACTGCTTCAACTTACAAACATCTTTGAACGTTGCCACAACTGTCACATGGTGATAGAAGGACTCCATCGCAGGCACAATGGAGAGTGTATAGTTTATGTCCAATGTGTATTGCACAATTCCCTCCTCAGAGAGCTGTGTTGGAAAAAATATGACTCAATATAGGTTAGCTTATAAGTGATAAGCATTTTAACCATAAAAAGCAATAACGGGTCCTACCTCCATGAGGACCATAGGGTGGTCAAAGGGCATCCTCAGAGTGTAACCATGGGTGAGATTGGGATAAACAACCTTTGAGATGTTGGCGTTCATAAGCTGACCAAAAGATTCTATGCCATTCAACCTCACAGCAGTCAATTCCACATCTTTGGCGACTTCCCCAAGGTAAACCGTGAAAATACGCTCTGCTGACACCGTTTCTGGAATTAAAGGCTCAGTGAGAGAAATATTGTCTCCGTTGTTTAAATATTATCAACACAGGCAGATAAACTTACTGTTTACGGAGAAGGTGGGCCGTGACAGAAACGGTGAAACAAGCGGTCTGTACTGACGAAGCCTTGTGTCCATCTGATTCTCATCTATAAACTGCTGCTCAAAGTACAGTTTGAAGACGTAGTACTCTCTATACACGTTTTTCTCCACAAAGCTCTGAATGTTAAAAAGTATGCAATTACAACAACATCATGTTCTTGAAGAATCAAGGAATCCATTGCAATAGCAAAGGGAAGACAAGTGCGCCTGACCTTCCTGTATCCTCCTTTGGCGTTATAAGGGATCATGACATGGACTACAGAACCAAACGTCTCCATGTCGTAGCCCCTCTCCATGGCAGCGGCTGGCTCCAGGAGTTGGCCATTGGCGCCGATGCGGATTTGTTGGCTTTGGGGGTCGGATATGCCGGTCTGCAGAGGATTCACCCACACCAGACTGCTTCCGTTGTAGAACCCGTCATCTAGGGAACCGAACACCATTCCAGAGTTTATGAAGGCCATGTGAAGTAGTACATGCGGCCGACACTCCAGTCAACTTACGCATTGGGCAAGTGGCAAGCAAGTCTACGTTGAGAAGAGTCCAACCTCGCCTGGAGAACATTGTTGCATGCACGGTGTCAACCGTCACGCCAGATACCTGTAGAAGAATGGAGTTCTCATAAAAAGAGCGAGTTAAAACTCAAGCAGCCAGTGTCGGTGGGACAAATTAAAGAGCATCTTACTAGGGCTTGGGTGGAGTCAGGCTGTTGATAAGGCGTACGGAAGACAAATCTCCCTTTAGTAATGTTAATTGTGTAACCCCTTTCCCGTGCAGTGAGCAAGGTCATTGGGATCATCTGCTGCTCCCCCTTCTGAAACAGTACTTGCCAATCGTATTGATCCAAACTGTAAGCCTGGGGACAAAGAAAAACACATGTTTCAATATAGAGCTTGAAGCTGCAAGCAGGCACTTCCAAGCGATGCATTAGTGACAACATAAATCCACTTACAGCATCTATAGCAGAATTCAACTCACTGTCCTTAGTCCCCGTTGGAAAGCACATGTCATTCCTCATAGTTAGCTGTAGAGGAAACACATTTAAAACAACCAACATAAAGTTACCTCCACATTTCTCAATTGAATTTGTTTCAGCTTACTTCCATGTAGTTGACTTCACAGCTGATCTCTCTGGAAGACCAGGGCAGTGTGGGTGAACAGGTCTTCGTCATGACGTAGGTCTCCTCCTGGCCTTCTCGCGTTACAATCAGGTTGAAGCTTAATGTGAATGTTGTGTCATCCTGCGATAAATAATGCACACACAAATGCAGCACGTTTCCTACAACCCATCAAGACCCATAATGTAAAGAGTTTGAGATAAACAGGTGATGGTCGACCCACTTGCAAAAGGTGACAGGTCAAATCTTCAAATGAGTCAGTGAGCCCATTAACCATCTGGTCATTTAGCTTTAATCCAAAGCGAGTAGCGACTTAGTGAATTCAGTTACATGTCATTAAAGGAGAACCTCAGGATTTTTCAACCTGGAACCCATTTTTCCATAATTTTGGGTTTAACTGACTAATGCAGACAACATTTTGAAATTGGTCCAGTATTGAGCAAGAACGCAACCGCAAAACATCTGCATTGTAACCCTTTGGGGCAATTGCACCCGTCAATGTACAAAAAAACCCAACTAAAAGTGATTGTTTTTTCCACTGACAGGCTCAGATTGTGTTTGACAACATTATGGAAAAGATCCCTACAGAGAAATACTGCTTTTTTCTTTACCTTTCGCTTTGATCCGGTCTGTTTGTACGTGGAAAGACAACTAAAAATACAAGTCAATGTACGGGATCCATTAAAGGCTTGTGGTTGGGCCCGTCGTTCCTGTATAAGTTCAGACGTTGTATATTCTAACACAAAATGACCGGTATAGTTTTGATTATAAGCACGTAGATCACACTTTATAAACATAAAGTGTGATCTACGTGCTTATAGTCAAAACTATATGGGTTTATGGAATAGAACACACCGTTTAATCTGCTAACAGTTAGACTGGCCAGCTGAAAAAATACACAAAAAAACATGTATAATTTTACTATAAATAACTCTGTTCTACTTTCACCACTTTCCTATGTTCTACTTTCACCACTTTCCTATCTAACAAATTGTGCATGACCTCGCTAACTCATAATCCTCCAGCTTGCAGAAAAAGCTGCTTCTATATATAATCTACAATTAGAGACTAAAATATACGATAAATACGGAAACAGTAATAGAAATACCAGCGCACAAAAGGGCTGGTAGCCTAAACTAGCTGGCAAGCTAAAACTAGGGGTAAAGTGTCTCTTTTTCTTTCCTCCTTTCTTCGTGTCCTTTTCCCTCCCAAACTGTCCACCTCTCTCACTCTTTCCCCTTTTCTTAACCTGGCCTATCCAGCTGAACTAGGGGCAACGATCTCCCCCACTCCCCATGAGTCTCTCCCATATTAGTCCTGCAATAATATGCCACAGAAAGAAGAGCCAAAGTCGACTCTCCATCTAGGCCCAACCCATCAAACCAGGCGATTGGGTGTACCGTGACCACACTGATGGCCCCGACCTCCATGAACTAACCATATGAGCACAACCGAGCCCGAGGTCACCCCGCAGCAAAGAAGCAATGAAGTCCAGAAGGTGTGAAGTAGTAGCCACAGTTGCTACAGTCACGGCCCCGGTGAAACAGGGAGAACTCTGAGCTATTTAGGGGATGACTATCGCTCGAGGTGTGTCTGAAGAACACCTGAAGGACAATTCGTAGGTGGTGATTAAAGGCTTGCTAAAAGTACAGGTTTAGACCCCTGGGAAACACACGCTTTTGTTTTTGTATTTGATACATGATTATTTCCTATGGTTGTGACTCTGGTTGTAAAACTGTCATGCATAAACCTTACAGAGACAAGAACTTGTTGCACAGTCAAGGACACTAGGGTGGTCCACAGCGAAATTGTGCAGCTGCATGAAAAACATAGGACTACATCTGTCAACTTAGGAACGTATCTGTCCTGGAGGAGATAAGAACTGGATATAAGCCTGCACTCCGGAGGAGTCAGGCAGTTGCTTCATGAACTAACTCAGGTTTATTCAATAAACCTATTTTGCTGAAACCTCCGAGCCCGTGGATTTTTTAATTTAACATAGTTACAAAGTCTAACCCAGTCTCTAAGACGACAACCAGCGGAGAGCCTCTCCTCTTCAACACTAGGTAGTCTGCAAAGATCAAACCCAGTACTTTCAGGCTGAGAGTCAAACACCCCGACCACTATTTAACTCTCCTGAACCTGCAGTGCTGTGTTAATATTCAAGATGAAGACCGCCATTCCTTCAACTTCATGCACACACACCTCGTTCAAAGCATGGCAGGAGAAGTATGAAGCTCTGAGTTCAACAAGGCCCAGGTGAGGGTGTAGACTGATGCTATAACCACACTCTGCTGCGTACTGCTCAGTGATTGGACAGACACCCGAACCACCTGGAACACACGGGGAGTAAATTGTCATCCTTAGGACCTGCACAGACTGTGTCACATTCCCGCCAGGGACAAAGTACATTTCCTGTTCCAAGTCGTCTTTAAGGAAGAGATTCAGGGTGATGTCATTTTTGAAGGGTGTGTGTGTTGTGACGTACAAACAGCCTCAAAGCGAAGATCAGTCCCTGTGAAGGTGGTGTTAAACGCCATCCTGAAGTACCGACCCAGACAGTCCAAAACAAAGGTTCCTTTGTAGGGAAAAGAAACAAATGACTTTGAAAAGGACCAGTGCTGTACAAGTGCATCATATGAGGTATACCACCAGTTGTGGAGAAAAAAAAAAAATACCATGTTAGTGGTACCACAGTTAGTAAAGTCCACGACGATGACGATAAATAAACACTTTGTTTGCCCAATGAGTCCCTATTACTTTTAAAACTGATTTAGTCTACTACCCGTGCCCTTGAGGAGCACACCCATAATTAGTGTTATGAGTCAAACCTGTTTGTCCTACGATGTGACCTCTGTGAAATTGAAGGGCACAATAGGCCCTACATTTATTTTATTTTTTATATTTTATTATATTTTATTATTTATTTTGCCTACTTCGCTAGATGTATCTAGCAAAGTAGGCAAAATAAAGTCATTAAAAATGGAGTGGAATATAGTGGAGCATTTAAAATCCTAATATTGAATTACTTTATTGAACCTCACTTGAGTAAAAGTATTTTCCAACCCAGGATAGTAATGCACCTACTAGCCTACCTTCTGGAAGGTCTGCACATTTCCCACTTGACCACAGACAGGCCAACAACACCCTGTTGAGCATAAAGAGTCCATTACAAAACAAAGAAACAGAAATGGAAGATCACTCCAACGGTAAAAAGCAACTTACCCAAGAAGACAAATCGCTGAAGTCATGATCTACCACCGTGTCTAATGCTACTTCAACTGACAGCAAAACTACACAACGCTCATACAAACTACACTTTCTTACAAACACAAGCCCACATAGGTCGCAGTCTCAAACAACAATGAATACTGCCTTCTATTCCTCTGACATCTCGGTATGGTAATCATTTGCTGGGTGGAAGTGAGCAAAGAAGCCTAACAGGCTAGTGCAGCTTTACTATTGTTTAGGAAGCTGTGGAGTGTGTGTTGTTGGTGGCTGGTTTAAGCAGCCTCACCTGGTCGGAGTTAGACTGATTAGACTCTGGGACTGGGTGAGGCTGCACACCTGTGGGGCATTGGCCAATCAGGCCCACAGGTTAAACCAGTCACCAGCAAACACTCAGGAGGAGCTCTAGCATGTACCACCTGCTCTGTTGTTCAGACTACCACAAACTGACAATAAACCGGTTTAATGATCTGCCTGTGTCCTGCTGTGGGAGAAGCCCTGGAAAGCCACAGTAGATGGCATGTGGCAGGGGGAAACTGCCACAGTTTGTATCTGTAAACAGATATAGTCTTTATCTGTAAACAGACACACTACCAGGTCATCGGTACCGAGTGTTGGTCCCGACGAGCCCCCGACCAAGTTTTCCCCCCCGATTGTCGGGAGGGGCCAAATCGGGTCTAAACCGCCTGATTATCCTGTAGTGTGTCCCCAGCATTAGGGAGCGAAGCAGAGTTGATCACTCCCTTAGCCTTCCAAGCTGTGTACATACATTCTAAACATGAGTGCCCCCAGAGGGAATCGAACCTCTAATCCTGGAAGTGGTCATGCCATGCTCCTTTCAGATGAGCTTGACAGGATCACTTCTCTTTACACAGTATACATAAGTACATGCGGTCAGAATGTTATTGCAGTGTACGTTTATATTGCTGTGTAATTGCAAAGGCATCTATTTGGTATTTGGCATCTATTTGGTAATGTCAGGTTTTTACTGCACACTGAATCGCTTGTTTGGACTGCAGATCAAATCCCGTTATGCTGTAGCAGCGTGACCTGGCTAGCCACGCCCCCGCCTTTGGGATAGCTTTGATGTTGCTTGTATGTCTGTCATGCCAAGCGCGGCTGATCTGGAAGTAGTGAAGAGAGAGAAATGTTGAGAGAGAGAGAGCTGCCTACTTCCTTCACATCGTGGCTGAGGTATGTCTCACCTGTGTCTTCCTCCTTTTTTTAAAGGGCCCCTATTTTACCACCAGGTGTGAGTGTGATTAGCCATTACAAGCCATTTCAAAATTGTCATGTGACTACCCTCTAGTGACATCACAAGTAGGAGTGTCCAGCCAGATGCATGATGGATAGATAAGCCTACTGGTTGGTTCAGTCCACTAGGTAGGCTGGTAGACTGATCTGGTAATGGCTTATAATGGCTAATCACACTCACACCTGGTGGTAAAATAGGGGCCCTTTAAAGAAAAATCTATTTCAAACTACAGTGTTCTGATTCATTGCCCGACAAATGACCTCCAGCCGTGCCTGTTCAGAACAATTTGGGTCACACAGCGAGAGCTATGAGAGATATGACAGGTCCTTCCAGTCTCATTTTGTACTGCACTATATGCTCTGTCCAAAGAGAGTTGGGAGAGGGATGGAGGTAGGGAGGGAGAGAGAGAGTATTGAAGCAAATACAAATATAAGAGCACATTTCAGTGAAAGATTCAAAGGGGAAATCATAGTGAAAATGCTTTGTTCATGGGCAAAATATAAAGAAATGTTTTCACTGTGTTTTCATGTGCCAGAGGACGACAGCGTCGAGTAGAGAGAGAGAGAGACCCAAGGTTGAGCTTAACAGGAGAGGACGAGGAAGGCGATGACGCCAGCTAAAAGAACAGGCAATTGAAAGAAACGTCCGAAATGACTGTACAAGAAACAGTTGGCACCAGTGAGAAAATAAGACACCATTGATGGGGAGATGAATAAGCAATAAAACAGAATATGATCATGAAAAACGAAAGGCAGGAGGTTGAGGTTCCTGAGGTTTGTATTTGAGATAAGGATATTAACTTTGAATCCTTCCCCATGTCATCGCAAGATTAATATTAGCTTAACATTTAATGTGTGAAAATACATATGGTGTGTGTTATATTGATGTGTGTGTGTGTGTGTGTGTGTGTGTGTGTGTGTGTGTGTGTGTGTCTGTGTGTGGGTGTGTGTGTGTGGGTGTGTGTGTCTGTATGTGGGTGTGTGTTTACCCAATTTTATGCTGCATATTTATTAAATGTATCAATTAACACACAAGCTTTTATTACACATACAGCAAGTTAGCAGCAAGCGCCTCGATAAGGTGAAATTCTGCATCAAGCCACAATTAATTCATCAATTATATGTATTAGGGGGTTAAAATTAAAGTAAAACAATAATTACAACTAAGGTATTTCACATATACCATAACACTTAATAAAACAACCGTAATAAAAGCCAATACGTTTTCATTTGGTTTGCAAAATAGAAATAATAGTAAATAGCATTACATAATGACACTCTACTCTCTCTCAGCCTCCAGACTTATTATAACCTT
>OMNO01031497.1:0-11266 GCA_900303215.1 Trachyrincus scabrus | reverse complement strand
AACACACAGAGAGATTGTTTAAACTGCCCCAAAAACCTCCTTCTGAAAAAAAGAAGATAGTAAAAACATAAAACCGTACAAAGTCACATTGCCATCTGACGCCTACTGGGCCTAGAACAATCACTACTACTGTAGCTGAAGTCATGTTCTGCACTGGGATCCGTTTCATTCTCAGCCAGCTGACTTCTCTGGACATAAAGCAAGTGGTCGAATAAAACCGGATAACATTTGGCCCTCGTTTATCGTTGGGAACCCCGTCCGAGGCTCGGCCCAGATGTTCCTCCTCTGGGGGGATACGTGTCAGCTGGAGGGTTTAATGAGGAAGAGGTCATTCTGGAGGAAGAGATTAGAGGGCAAGAGGAGGAATCACCAGGGAGCTAACGAGCAAACATGGATGACCTCGAGGAGCTGAAGAGGATGGGTCCTCCCTTACTCCCATCCCTCCCGCTCACTCCTTTCCTGCCGCCCCTTCCTTACTCCCCCTCTCCTCCCACCGCCCCGTCAATCGCTCACCCTTCTTCAGTCCTTCCCTCCCTCCTTCACCCTCTCTCTCCTCCTTTCTTCCTTTCTCACTCCTTCCTTCCCTCCCTCCCTCCTTTCTCACTCCTTCCCTCCCTCTCTCCCATTCCCACAGATTAAACCTTCTTTGCTCTTCACAGGAAACATGACCTGGTCAGTCATGAGTGTATGGGTACACACTAGGGGTTGTAGGGACACCGAGTACTTAACAGTGACAGGGCTAGGAGTATAAACATCATAGGTTCTACCCTGGTTAGGCAAAAAAAGTTTGTTGGAAAAAGTTTGTCCACGACAAATTAAAAAAATAACTACTAAAAATAATAACAAAAAAAGCATAAAGTATGACATTCTTAATGACTATTAATTAATTTAATGGCTTCCATTATAGCAATCCCAGAACACCATTACAGTGGATTGAATCGACCCAACTGCTTTATTCTGATATCAACTCAGACATCACATAAGAACCCAGAGCTCCTTCTGCCCTTAGGTTCAAATCCCAGAGAGAGAGACGAGCCGGACCGGTCTGATGCGCCACTCAGGAGGGGATTCAGGAAGACTCCGGAACTAAGTTGGTATGCGTACCCGAGGGCTAGCGGCTGAATGACTGAATGCCCCTCTGGTCGTCTTTAGATGAGACCAGTAGTGACGTGCTTAGTGACAACTCTCCATTTACATCCCATAATCAACAACAAAGGAGAGCTCTGCAGGGTGCATGTGACTGATTGTGGAGAAGGGAGAGAGGGAGGGAGGGAGAGGGTGGAGCCATCATTACCTGAGACAACAGGTCAGACAACAGCCCTGCCCTCTAATCTGTTGCCTTTTAAAGCAGATCAGTATGTTTACATGTGGTGTGGACGGGGAGTGTGTGAGAAAGGGATTCAGTCAGTGTTTGGACCTGCTGTCCTAACGAGTCCCGGTCCTGATCTGGGATCTGCTCCAGGCCCACACACACCAGACTGGTACGGCCTCGGGACCGGCTTATCCAGGAGCGGGCTACCGTGTGTCAGAGTGAGTGAGTGAGTGAGTGAGTGAGTGTATGTGTCGGGGACTGCCCTGACAAGAGGCCCACCACTACCCGCCCTCCCAGCGTGGTCCAATTAAATTTTCCCCATGACCTCATGGCATTCTTCAAATGAACAATGATGGCTTTGACTTTTACCGTGTGGCACTTGTTCTCACACAGGCCCCGCCCACCTCCTCACAGAGGCCCCTCCCACCTTCGTTCTCTCGCATCGTCTCCCAGTCAGATACTGGGAGACATCTGTTCAGCGTCTGCCGCCTCAACGGGCTTCATCGTATCATCATGTGTGTCAAGTTATATTACGCTATATTATATTATTATTATTCCAGATATATTTTTTCTCGATATTTGATCGTCATTTAAAGTCTATCTGTTTAATTCTTATTACGATCCTATACTTCTGCTGTGACACCCCTGTCTGGAATTAATGACGTACATCTCATCTTATTATAAAGTCCTGCTGGAAGTATTCTGTTGCTTCTCGGTTCATCTCAAGTGTGCTGGGGACTGGATGTTTGGTTGCACACTTAAGATGAACAGAGATTGGACCAGAGAAAAAAAACCCAACCACTGGAACGTCCTCTTCTTGTTTCACACCCCCCCACACGGCGTTCCACCTCAACAGGTGCCGCGGCTTGACAAGCAGACACCTCCTGCAGGAGATAAAAGAAAACCCTACAAATTGAGTTTTATTTGAGGGAGGACAGTAGGGGAGGGCAGAACATGCTCTGTGGAATCCCAGGAATGCCCAGGAGAGTCTGGCTCCAACCCCGGACCCCTGAGAACCGTCACAGACCCACAACTCGACCCAAAACTCAACCCACCCACGGAGCTACTAAAGACTCCCAAACCCATACACTCGGCTCATCTTGGCTATGGCAAACATTCCCTAGTGGCCAACTCTGGTTTAAAAGATCTTCTAATAATAATAATAATAATAATAATATATATTTATTTATAATAATACATCCATGCAGCATGCTCTTGTTCAGCGACCTAATGTGCATGAACGTTGTGTTGTTGTTGACACCGTGTATCCAGTTCTTATAATACATCCATGCAGACCCCCCACCCCACCCTCTGACAGATTCTCTCAGGAGGAGGAGGAAAAGTTTGAGTGTTCACTTCCTCCCCTGCTGAGGGGTCAGAGGTCAGGCGACTGGGAGACAGAGTGCTAACATTCAGCCCAACAGGAAGTATGGGCCTGCGGCGTGTACCCGGAGACGGCTGTGTACTGTCACTTCAGGCCATGTAGAGAAACGTTGGAAACAAACATGTCTGACAAAAATCTACAATATATAGATGTATATGGAAGGACCTTTGTTAACGACACACACACACACACACACACACGCACGCACGCACGCGCACACGCACGCACACGCACACACGCACGGGAATGCAGAAGGCAGAGTCTAAGCAGTCCCAGCTCCGTCAACAGTTATGCATTAATAACGCTGTCAATGTATAACCGCCGTCTATAGGCTGGAATGCCGTTGCTAATGGCCGTGTTTGGTTTTCACACACCAGTAGGTCTCCAGATATTATTCAGTAGCGTCGCAGACTGTTGGCTTAGCCTCCGAGGAAAACGATAAGAGAACAAGAAAGAAACCCACGGCATTATCGCGATACCCACTCGGGTGTTTGGGACATTGTTTTATTTTGCCCCATTGCGTCCGCCCGTCTTGTCTAGCAAAACCTTGTTACCTTCAAGGTCTTAGACTACGAGTGTCATATTTCTGCCGATTAGTGAACAAAAACCCTCAAAATGTAGAAAAATGTAAGCAAAAGTCCCCGGCTGTGTGTTGATATGAACTACAGAGCCAGAGGCAGTGAGGCATAATTCCCCTTGCGGTGGACGGTCTGCTATCTCCGGTGTTTCATAAACACCACCATGGCAGAGCAGAGGTGAGCTCTACCAGCCGAGAGACCTGACACCAAACAACTGGCTGATTAAGGAAAGAAAAGATCTGAGTTTAATGACAGCATACCAGCACCGCCAGGGTCTGGGCGGCCTCAGATTGCTTAATTCTGTTTAAAAAGGATTTGAAGAGGTGGGAAGGTGTAGAGAAATTCCCCAACGGCTTAAAAATAGTACTTATAGAACATTTTGTCCACGGCTATTATGCCACGTTCCAGGTTAGTCCGTTTTACAGATCGCCCATTATATTATAAACATCTACCTTTATCTGATGACAATTCAGAGACTCAAGTTACGTCTCTTTATATCTGGGGGAGGGGTCATTCTCTATACTAAAAATCTAATCTTTAATTTGGCAAGTAAGGTCACATCGTGTCTACAGCGGAGGTCCTCCTCCGATCCAAATGCTGATGCTGGTAAATCACAATCGCAAGTATCTAGCCTGTGAGAAGATCCACCCGTCATGGTGGCCTTTGGGTATAAAGGCAGCGCATCCTGTCCTAACCGGGGGATGGGAGGGTAGGGGGCTTCTGAGACGGTGGGATCTCCAACTGGAAGAGCAGGGGTAATGACGGCCTTTAGTGGCTCGTGGTACTGCCCTGTCGTTAGTCATTCATGGCTTTGGGTTGGGCTTTCATTGCCTGGTTACCGGTTTAAAGGAAAACAAGCAACGCTGCGAGAATGCCTGTGATTTCCCCCTGCGTGGAGCCTCGAGTTTAAATAACCGTCCATAATGACCTGGGAATGCCTGAGAGCAAAGTACATGGAATAAATCTAGAACCTTCTCCTTTACATTAAGTAGCCACAACAGTTGGACATTACACACATTTGGCCACTATTACAAAAGGGGGTTCAATGTAACGTTTGGGTAAATAAAAAGGGTTTTGTATGTTTGGTCAAGAAAATCCAGCCTACACTACATTTATTCGAAAAGAACTCAACAAATAAAAGTCTTGAAAGCATGACAAAGAACCCCCTCTGACAGAGTTGAAGATACCAGGGAATGGTGTGTTTGGCTAAGATTTAACTGCTGGGGCCACCAAAGAAGTGCTACCTCCACCTCAAGGTGTTACAAAACAAGAGCAGCAGGAACAAACGAAGGCCCGGCCAAGTGTCCACGTTAGCAGAGACAAAGGGGCCCAGTAGGGGCCAACATGTGGCCCTCCTCTACCCCGAAAGCCTGCCCCTGCAGACCCCTGGTAAAACAAAGCCAAATCAAACCCCATGGAGAGCCATCGCAAGATGGACAACAGCATTGTGGACGTGAGAACAAGATGGCCGAGGTCCAAGAAAGCCTGCGGCGTGGCAGTGATCTATTCTAAAAAACATGAAACAGAGAGAGGCCTAGAGTCATGATGCCCCATCAGTAGATCTCTTCCGACTCTTTTAAAAACCACATCAAATGGGCCATCTCACAGACGTCTGGGCTTAAGTCTTAGACCAAAACAATCCACAACAATGAACTTCTTCAGCTCTTTGACAATGCACATGCTGGTACAGCAAACGGAGCCGGGGGACATTCAGATTAGGCGATATCTGCCTCCCTCATCTGAAACATTAGGTGGGAAACAGCACAAAATGTCTGCCATTTGTTGTGGAGCTCATTATCATTTGTCTCATTTGGAACTTTTGAAGTTCAAGGCGAGATGTTGATTCAGATCATCACTGTGACATGGGGACAGCATTTGTTAAATATGACACCATGGGTTTTTTTAAGAAGTAAGACTGAAAGAATGCTCCAAGAATTCCCAACAGCAAAAACTCAGTTTACGTTTTGTGAAACAGATGAATCACTTCCAACACTGACGACATCCCACCTGCAAGTTGATGAAACCCATTGAAGTACAATTCTGGCTTGCACGTTTCCATCAAAAGTTTCTTAGAAAGAGTTTGGAGGAGGTTTCACTGGGAACAGACAAAGGTTGCCTGGGTGAACTCTCATGACAAAACAATCTGCCGCAATCGACTCAATGGAATTCAATAAAAAAAAGTCTGCCTCTTGGATTCTCCTCTGCTTAACGCAGCGTTTAACACAGATGTCCAACATACAACAGCTGCATAAACAGTTGCGCTAATGCCAAATCTCGTGTCCGGCCCCCCCCCCCCTCCTCATATAGCAGATAGTGTGTGGTGATGGTGGTGGGGCGGGTGGGTTACCATACCATAGCAGTCTGTCAAGAGGATGATGTTCTGGGATAGACTCCAACTCCTCTCTGGGCACTGTCAGCATCAGCAAACTTAAGCCAGGAAAGAACTCAACCTCCGCCGCAATGTTAGCTACAACAGCTAGCTACATCCGGCTATGTGATCTGACACTCCTAAGTTAGTCATTGTGAAGCATTTCTTGTCCCCAAAGTCAAATAGTGAAGCCATCATTTACTTAACAGAATGACTTAACTTTTATTCAACACTTCATTCAAATCACACCATTCAGTACATTTGAGCCGGGAAGGAAATCATCCACTCGTGCTATGTTAGCTATGCCAGGTAGCCACATCCGCCTACTTGACCGGATACTTGGCCTTAGCTAGTCAACCACTAGCATTTCCCCCTACCCCCAAATGTCAAATAGTGAAGTCATAATTTAATAAACAATTACGTAACTTTTAATTAAACAGTAATTATGACAATTCGAGCATGGACCACTTTTGAGATGGAGCACGGGTCCTTCCTCTTCTCAGAGAGTTTTTGTAACGTTAAACCAAACATTAAACACAGGAAAGGAAATTGGAGGCTTTATCATCTAACATCTCCATCAGCTATGTAATTAACAAACTCAGCTGGAAAACAGGAACAAAGGCCTGTGTATAAATCAGTCTACAAGTCTGTCCCACTCCCCATAATTATCTGGTTACCACTCTCTGCCGAGGGCTTTGAACGCCAGTCGCTGTGCGCCATGCTTCTCCCGCACCGCAAGAGGATCATTCCTCTGCTGGAGCACAGCTAAAATTACCCTGCATGCATCTGCACGTCTCGTGTAACAAACCTTTTTTCCATAGACAGCGGCAGCACGCCATTTATAATAAGAGAAGCCCCTTTCCCCCTGGGGCGGTGACATCACTTCCTGCTCACAACAGATTCTTATTGGAATCTCTCAGGGGTCAAAGGGAAGTTGAGTGTTGCGTCTCTCGGACTGGTTCCCACAGGTTTGTACAGTACTTCCTGTGCAGGAGGAAGTGCCTCATTGAGTCAGTTTACAGAGCGGTGTCATTTGTGTGCTGAGCTGCTTATTTAGTGTAAATACTGATAGATATACAAACGATCGTGACACTCCCGGGGCTACTGGCATATGTTGAAATGGAGATTTTGAGCAAGTTAACCACAAGCTTTTGTCATAGAAACTCATATCTGGCCTGGATGCATGATAGGAAATAAAATGGCCTACAATGAGAACGGCCTTCACAAGAACACTAGCCAGGCCCACATTTAGACCCTTATATCGAGCTGTAAAAATGTAAGTTAAATTCTTCTCCACACTAGATTAAAGAAAAAGACACAGAAATCATGTGACTCAGGAGTCACGATGAAACTGGCAGATTCCATCTCCAGTCGAGTTCAACTGGGATCTGTTTAGTCTAGGCCTGCATGAGTGCACTACTTCAGCTGGAGAACATAAAGGAAAGAGAAATAAAGAGCGGACAAGCAATCCCACGTTAAACACACTCAAACACACCAGCGCTCAGAAGAAGCCAAGATGTTCTTCAACAAAAACGCAACAAGACACTCTATTCTCCAGATTTTTGGGATCAAGGTCCCGGGTACTAGGCCTATAAAAAGCAGCGTTCTGTGGATCAGCTGAGCAGAGTATGTTGGTGAGATTTAACAGTTCAGCTGCCACCAATCTGCTCTCAGAGTTCACCCAGCGAGAGAGTCTTCAATGGGGGGCAGACAATGGCAGTCAGGCTGCCCCCCCAGCTCAGCACTCCACGGGTTTTAGTACTTAGGGGAACTCAAAGGACGAAACATGGTTTTACATCTTTAAGAGGCAGCCCTTTGTTAGGTTAATTTTGCCGTTGTGTAGCCGCAGATAAGCTCTTGTGAGGGGTTGAGAGGACGGTGTCTCTTGTTAGACTGATGGGCAGAACTTGGTCACTTCTTTTCTTAATCCACCCGATCCATCGCAGGGTTTGGTGTTAAAGAATTGCCCGTACACAAGTCACCAGCGACATGCGATTAGGGAGACCAGTGAGGCATCACTGGAAGAGGGTTCTGGTCAGGCCTTTGGGTAGACCACCAGAGAGTGAGTGAGAGTGAGACAGGAGAGAGAGGGGGAGAAGGTAAAAGGAGAGAGAGGGAAGATGGAGAGGGGAAGAGGGGGGAGAGAGAGCAAGATAGAGAAGAGGAGAGAGAGAGGGAAAATGGAGAGGGGAGAGAAGGAAGATAGAGGGAAGTGATTTAGCACACAAACCATATGAAGACTCCTAATAAACTCATGTTAGATTACATATCTGGATAGCATTGTGCGTAGGCAGGATTTATATGGAGGAGACAAGCGGTAATTACAGCTACCGCGTAGGAAACCGTGAGCAACCAGGCTGTAAAGTTCTGGATCCCTCACAACCGGCCCCTCGGCTCTGCTCCAGATGTCAGGGACAATAAAAAATAAACGTGAATCAAACATTGTCATCATGTACACCCACTATTCAGCTTTACAACCATCTGGGTAAGCGACCCGCCACGTTTTATAGAAGAATAAAATGTACACAAAGGATAAATCACAGAACGGTGACGACGGGCAGGGATTACACTCGAACGCCTCCTGGTTCTTTGTCTTCAGCTGCAGGTGTACAGGACGCAGCAGTGACGGTTCAATTTGACCGGAACGAATCCAACTGTCAAGAGATTTTTTTAAAGTTCTAAAAAAGAAAAAAAAAGTACAGCACTCCGTGTGGAGCAGGCGGGTACTGCGGCTACTGGTAGGTCTGTCGGTGGGGCCGCTGGCATAATGTACTTACGTACAAGCAGAGGAGCAGATGCTGTCCTGGCCCACCGAGGTGGTGTTATTGCGACCGCAGGGCTGCTGGTGAGATAGTAAAAGGTCAACCTGGCGTCGCTATGGAGACCGCTGCAGTGACGCAGAACCTCAATAAAAATAATAAACAAGGTCCGATGCGGAGGGGAACTAATGGGGGATAGACTTCTACTGCTGAACCCGAGGGCCGGCCGGCACCGGACCGCCCCGGAGGACGCAGAACACTGGGAGCCAATCATAAAGAAATATTCTGTGATTAAAACACCGGGAACCAAACAAAAGCCTCCTATGATGAGAACCACAAAGACACCAATCAGAGTGTTTCCTGTTCTATCTGTGAAAGAAAAATATAGGGCTGGCTGGCTGGCTGGCTCACACACACACGCGCACGCACGATGAGCCTTTTAATTAGCACAGCACTAGGAATGTTAAGTTTGACTTCAAGGTAAACGCTGTTAACTAGGAGGAGAAACACAGGCTGCCGGCTTACCTTCTCTAACGAGCCAATAAGGACTGAGATCTGAAGCCTCAGAAATGTCGTGGACACGGGTACAGGTACTAGAGAAAGACAGGCAGGCAGACAGGTCGGTCATAGACAGAGCGAAATGGAGTCAGACAAACAGCACTGTGTCAAGACACAGAAACAGGTACTAGAGAAAGATGGACAGGTATAGCAGGCAGACAGACAGACAGGAAGCGAGTCAGACAGAGAAGTAGACAGACACTACCGGGTCAAGGAGACAGGAACAGGTACTAGAGAGAAAGACCGGATAGACAGGCAGGTAGGGCAAACAGGCAGGTGGGGTCAGAGAGACAGTGAGACGGGGCAGGTGAGCAGACAGACAGGCAGGTTTTAACGGAAAGGGGGGAGAAGCAACGACCACACAAAAAGACTACTCCACCTCCTCACACCTCCCCTGCCCCCACGTCAAGAAAGGCAGACAAAGACTTTTCTAAGGTTGGAGAGTTTTAGGAGGGAAGGTGGAAAGTAGTCGGCCATGTCACTGATCCCCTGATAGGATAGGGCCCCCGAGGGGGGCGGGGCCAACACAAACTATAGGAATTCCTCCAATGCCCCGAGGGCGTAAAAAAAACTAAATTAGCCCGGGATTAATGCCACAGAACATGGGTGATTCACGTTTTTAATAGTTGGTGGATGACAGTCGTGATGGTTTATGATTAGTCTCTTATAGACATAGACTTCCAGTCCTATATCAACTGCCATGACAAGTTTAAGTGACAGGTCAGAGGTCAAAGTCACAGCACCCTGACAATAGAAGCGAATACCAGCGGCCTAACTGCTACGTAATAGCCGACTAACTGATACGGTACGTTTGAAACTTCTATCTCTAAAATACAATAACGTGATTGAAACTTTTAATCAAAACTCGCCCATTACCTGATGACCCCGTGTTTAGTGACAAATTAGGAGTTAGGAAGCAGTGGTTAACGCTTGAATAACAACAATCAAAACATCACTAAATCAAACGCTGGTGTGACCTCATCCTGGATACATTTTCACAGCAGACAGTGAGTCACGCTGAGTCCAGACTGTTTGAGATAGCTGCAGGGCCTACCGCAGGTATTTAAACAGTTGGAATCGATTGACAACCTAGAACTTACAATATACAATATGTCTATGGTGATAATGGTGGCCTAGTTTTCACTCCATGAAAACTAGGCCAAGTGAGGTTACAGGGAAAAGGTAACTGTTTAAATACGAGAGTCTCACATGCCGACGAAACACACATATATGTTACAGAGAGGTATTGTAAAGCAGTACTACAATATACTATGTCAAATATATCCTTGGTGGTACATAAAAAAAATATGTCCCAAGGATTTCCCCCAAGACATCAGATGGAAGATCAAATGAGCCATATCAAACATATAGATATCAAAGAAAATAAGAGTGGAATTCTGTTTGAAGTCATACATGAAGAGATACTGGATGATAAATCGTCTTAATGTGGAAATGTCCTCCGACTGGGATAAACAGAAATACGTACAGTTATACAGTATCAGTATGAATCAGATCACAGTCGGTGGAGGAGGACAGCAGAGTAGACGATTGAAAGGTCGAGACGTGACTAAAAAAAGAAAGGAAGAAAGACAAACAAGGAATGTAACAACAAAGTGAAGAGGCTGTCTGCTGGCTCAACAGGAAGCGCAGATGTTTGGCCAGACACCCCCAGCTGTGCGGAGGACCTTAACCCGACAGCACGCCTGGTACGAGTCCTGTTCGGCCAATCCGAGCCCCGGACCCAAAGAACGACAAGAACATTTTCTGAATCTGAATTTAAGCAGAGCTTCCACCAAAACAGATTACACAAATAATAGTATCGCCATTTCAAATCCAGCAGCTAGCTGACTCTTCACAACCGTAGTACAAGACATAGCATCTCCCGACTACAGCCAGACACTGGGCGGATGGTGGGTATCTCCATAGACTTCAAATCAACAACGGCACCCATTAAAACCTCCCAAAAGGCTATCAACAGAAAATATATAAAACCTTAGAAACCATCGCAGGAACAAAGCCACCGGGACTTCAAACTCTACTGCTTCTGCTGCGGCGAAGTCTGAAGATAGCAGCAGCCCTGTTTGGCGTCTTATCTCACATCTGAGAGAGCGAGGTCGGCCAGACAAGTAACCCTGACATGTTGTAACCATGACGCCGGGCGATGGGTCACATGACGGCTGCATTCCTGCGCCGCGATCCAAGGTCGAAGGAGCGGCCCGAGGAGGAGGCGCTGCCCACTCGATGTTCGCGAAGCCACGAGACATGAGCGTGAAGATGGACAGGTATTGTTTGTTGTGACCTTGGCTT
>OMNO01031490.1:0-11940 GCA_900303215.1 Trachyrincus scabrus | reverse complement strand
CCCCCCCCACCCTGGTGTGCAAATAGAAATGTGCAGTAATCACATTATTCCAATGACTCAGCACTATGTCCTATTTACACCGGCTGGTACCATAGAAACAGTGAGTTCACAGAGAAGCAGGACGCAAGGTGAAAGGACCTTTTATTTTCTGTACCTGGAATATTTGGGTGTTGATCCCGGAATATTTGGGTGGCGGCCCCGCTGGAATGAGTGGTTTGACTGATCCTTGGAGTTGACTAATTGTGTAATTTATAGGAGTTGCACATGCCCTTGACCAGGCTATGTTATGTAGTATCATATACATTAAAACTTATTTTTGTTTGGCGTTCTTACATAACAGGCATATTTAAATACATGGTGCAGAACTGCATCACACACCAGTTTGGTCTCATGCAATAAATAAAAAGGGTTCCATTCATTAAAGGAGATATTCCTTTTTTAAATGTTTTTTTAATGTCGATATTCCTAAACACCACACATTACGTTGTACCTCCTTTGCAACAGACATTACATATTTAGTGAGTTTAATTAGTATATTTATTAAACTGGAAAACTTAAATGAAATAAGTGCCATAGCGCTACGTTGACAAACAGTACATACATTTACAGGTTTCTTGGAAGGATGTGATTAGGTGCTTGTGTTGATTATCAAAGAGTGCATACAATGAAGTCATGATCGATGAAAGAGGCACAGCCTCCCATATAAAGTAAACACACAGTCAACACGAAACAAAAAATACATAAAAGCAGAACGGACAAAATTGAATCTCCCAACAGTTACAACAGCTTGGAAAAATCTGGTTCCACTGAGGTCAGGTTACAAACATTACATACATAGCACTATAATGGAATAACAGCTATTATTATTATTATTATTATTGTTATTATTATTATTATTATTATTATTTTATCACAGTTATTATTACTAACACACAGGACACATGCTCTGCACAGCTCTGTGGAAGATGATGGTAACTTACTCAACACACAAAAAACTATGACAACCTATTCGGCAAATAATCAATTCTAACTTAAACTGAAAATACAAATGTAAAAATAATCTTTGTATTTTGTGTAAATACAAATGAGAGTGTAAAGGCGTAGAATGGGAATGAGAGCGCTTGGCTCAGTCCAGTGCAGTGCAGGGCGGGCGGGCAGAGATACTATCACTGTGATCAATAAATAAATGGTTTCTTATTCACGTAGACATCAGCGTACTCAGATTACAGCAGACACAACAGCAGCTCTTTGTTTGGCTTGCTTTGTTCTAATGACTTTGGAAAAAAACGTAATTTGTTTGCCGCTCTTCCGTATTTGATGTTTAGATTCACTTTTGACCACATACCATGTGACCTGACCAGAAACAGGAACTATGTCATAACGCTAGAATGCCCATGATTTTCAGCAGATTACTTTTAAACTCACATGTGCTTGCTATATATATGCATGTCATGGAAATCATGGTGCATTGCTTGCTGAAAGAGAATCTTTTCAACTTTATCCTCCGTCTGTCACCTTTCAAATTACAAACCATTTCCGTCATGTTTCATACTAAAGTGCCAAAAGTCTTTTTGAATTCTGAGCAGAGCCAGTAGTCAGGTATGTGGAATATTTGACAAGGATATGGACCAGACAGACAGTGATCTAGACAGATCCTGTGAACACATTACTCACAAGAGTTAGATAGTTAATAGAAATGATTACTCAAACTAATTATGTCACATATGATCTGATGATGACTAATTGTAGTATCATATAGTAGGACATGTTGTATAAATGACAGGGGGCAGGGCACAGCAAAAAAAAAAATGATAAAGAATATCCAAATAAATGTACCATAAAATAATAAAATATACTCTAAATCCATGATGTCTTTTTTTTTTCGTCTGGATATTTACATTTGTATTCAGGGGATTTTTGTTTGCAATAGATGTTCATTTAATGCAACTAATAAGTTATTATTTTCCATTCTTAGAGAAGCTTGTTGACGGTTGATTCTCCTCTCGCCCTGGTGGTCCTCCGCTGTATTCTTAGGCTTCCTCTGACTGTAACGAGACAATCCAGACAAGAACAAGGATCAATTAGCGGTCAAAACCACTGAACAATTGCAGTGTGTGTGCGGTCATGTGTGTGTTGTATGTGTGTGTGTGTGTGTGTGTGTGTGTGTGTACTCACCGACAGTACATTGAACCTGCGGTTTCTCCCACTGTCCGTCGGGCTTGCAGTGTACCACTGGGGAGTGTCGCTGTCTGAAGCCCGTGTTGCACTGGTATCGGATAACGGAGTGGACCGGGTACTCCTCTCTCCTGTCCCCATACATGCTGGCGTTCTCCACCTCTGGCGGCGCGCCACACAATACTGTGGGCAGAATCGCAGTTAAGTGAAATGTTTTTTTTTTTGCTGTAAAATGAAGCCTGCGTAATACTTAATCTGCGTAATACTTTTCCAATGACCAAACCCAAAGGAGGTTGGCGCATTCTGTCAGCGCTCTCACACTGAGCTCATGGCCATGCGTACCTGGGCCTTTCTTGCAGGTGAACGGCAGGTGATAGTTGCAGGGCACGTCGTTCCACTGGCCCTTCTCATGCCAGATCATCACCACACAGTCCTCGCCTGAGTTGAAGTAGTTATCTGGCTGGTTGGGCCTCCAGTTCACAAATTGCTGAGAACGGATTTCATAATATCGAGGGTTATTTTGATCATTGGTAAACCCGTTCATGCCAATGTCCACTGGAAAGTGTCTGTGATATTTACATTTCAGTAGCAGTCTACTTTATTCTTTATGCTAATCCATACTGTTAATGCTATGCTATCCTAACCTATACTCACCAGTGGAGTGCCATCTGTCCAGCGGAAGTCATTCTCAACTGTTTTATCATTCAGCCCAATCCACTGGTAGTCTTGTGCAATCGCTGTGGGGAAACAGATAATGAATGATGTTGTTTTGCTTCAAACTGTTTCTTTACACACAAGCACCCGACCCAGGGGATTACTCACAGTTGACAAAGTTTTGCTCCTCTGGGGTGATAATGCTGACCAGATGAGAACTGATGTCCCTGCAACGCTGCTCTGCGTCCAACCACGTCTCTCGCTCAAAGAAGTGCAGGTAACAGTTGCCCTGGAATTTATTCCAGCCCTCTTCGCACTTTTGCTCATCTGCCAGCAACCACACCGACAAGGTTCAGTCAATGTTGTCTCTTCATCAGGACACTTCAAATTACGACTCAGAGTACAGTCACAGAGTCAAAGGCAACTTGGTGGTTCATTAACATTTTGGATCTATTTAACATTAACATTGTAGATCTATTTCGCACCAACAATAACAATCATAATATTATGAATAATAATTAGTATGATCATTACTAAGTCGTGTGTTCTGTGAGGTAAAATCCATATTATTAAAAATGGATTGACATGTACATAAAATGAGTCAATAATACATAAATAGGTGTTGGATACAGTTGGTCATCAGCTATTTTAAAAGCCTGTGTTTAGTATAGTCTGCTATGGAAAAACAAGCACATGTAACCTTAAAACAACAAATGTCCCATAATATAATGCAACATTTTACACAATACTTTACCTTGAGTATCATGTGCTTTTAAGTAAATAGCACACTATTACATTTTCCACTGTAAGAAGGGTTCTATTATTACATGCTGCAGCATTTTAATCATGAAATGGCTGTTGAAGCAAAGCCTACATACTGTAGCTTCTACATAACCAGAGCTCATAATAATACTGTCCACTGCTGGCCTCCATTTTGTCTGTTGTTAGTAATTATTAGCTGAAGCAGATCCAACCCTACCAATCTCACAGCGATCCCCTCCATAACTGGGCAGGCATAAGCATTTGTAAGAGTCGGCACTTTCCACACAGGTGGCTCCGTTGGCGCAGGGGTTGGTATGGCACACATCTACTTCTGCAAAAAAGGCGTGGGCGTGAGGCATTTGTCTCAGCAAAGCTTGGCAAATCAGCAGGTGTGGCGTGTGTGTGTGTGTGTTGCGGCTGTAGCAGCATATCTTAGATTTTGGTAGAATTTGACTGAAGTCACATGATCCAAAAACACTTGAGTTCCAAAATGCAGTTACTATTTTGTTAAAATCCCTAAATCTGACCTCATCAATCCCCCTCAGGGATCAATGCAATTGTATTGAACATTTTGCAGTAAGTTTACTTTTGGATCAGCAATTCAATGTGTCACAATTCAAATCCGCAAATGAGCAGAGCGTTCATATGATGACAGAGAGCATCATATGTAGCATGGGGTGAGCAGGCATGAAGCAGACTGAGAGCAGACTGAAGAACCATGTCATAAACATGTGTGATACACGATTTCCTTACATTTCATGTCTTATGCATTGACTAAAAAACTATCTGACGCATAAAACAACACACCAACCATCATTAGATGCAAACCAATAAATAATAAAGATGAAATGCAACACAACATATCACATATCACAGACAGCAGGAAAATGTTATTAGTACAGTCATTATTTGACTTGTATTTACATTGCTATCTGACAACAATGGAAGCTTTGGGCATAGTCAACAGTATGACTTACCTTTTACTTCTTCAGTGACGCTAGGTGCCTGAAGAGTCATGGCCGGTGGTTGGGTAACAGTGGCAGCCAGTGCCGCAGGTGCAGTGTCAGGGGTCATGCTCCCATACAAATCTTCTGCAGTCTCTACTTGTAGCCCGTTCCCGGCCAAGCCCCCTTCTGGCTCTGCTGTGCTTACTGTGAGCTCCCTGTCAGTAGATGTAGCGGGTACATCTACTACAGAGTTATCCCCCGATGAGACACCACTGGTTGTGGGCGAGACGGCACTCCCACTACCGGAGAAGAAGCTTCTGCTGGTGCTTCCCTCTCCACTGTACTCCACTGACCCCAGTCCGAGCTCAAGAGATTGAGTTGCTGTGGTGGACACCTCTGTCATCACGTTTCCATATAAGAATGTTACGCTGCCCTCTTCTTCACTAGTGGACGACTCGGATCCAGAGATTCCAGATCCAGAGATTTCAGATCCAGAAATTCCAGAGCCGGAGAATCCAAACCCTGAGCCTGACTGGAAACCAGAGGGTCCAAATCCAGACAGGTCTCCACTACTTCCTTGTCCAGAACCGTAGAATAAAAACCCAGAAGCCTCCCGTTCTCCAGAGGATGACTCTGTAAGGTCAGTAAACCCTGATCCAACAAAGGTCACGCCCGAGAAGAACCCAGAGCCGTCTCCAGAGCCTGAACTACTCAGACCACTTATCATGCCTGATCCTGAAATGTGTCCAGAGCCACTGAACTCAAGAAGTCCTCCCCCCAGCTCATACTCCTCATCAGGGACTGAGGTGGAAACATCAACCAGTTCACCATCTATCAGTAGGATGTGAACCTCTCCACTGCCTGATTCTTCTCCAGATGACCCGCTGGAACTTCCTGAGGCTGAGAATGCTGATGGGAACCCACTAGACCCAGAAAGCTCTTCAATGAAGCCAGAACCAGACAACATGCCACAAGATGTTCCACTGCCAGATATGTCTGAGGATGAAGAGCCACTCTCACCAGAGCTACAACCGGATCCTGCCAGTTCCATGCTACCACTAAACATCCCAGAGCTGCTGTCAGGAAGGTAAGTGAGGATCTCTGTGCTGCCCTCTCCTGCCTCTTGAGGTCCTCCTGAAGCAGAGCCTTCTCCAGATAGAACGCTGCCACTAGCTGAAAAAAATATTTCGATGCCTGATCCCAGTCCACTGGTCTCAACTCCAGAAAGGTTGTCACCGCTAAATCCAGATCCTCCACTAGGGTGTTCAGCACTTCCACTGCCAGACTGCTCTCCAGATCCAGACAGGTCTCCAGAAGTAATGAGGTCTCCGGATCCAGAGAAGACCCCAGAAACAGATATGTCTCCAGAACCAGATAGGTCACCAGAACCGGATAATTTGCCAGAACCAGGAATGGCACCAGATCCAGACAAGTCTCTGGAACCAGATAGGACCCCAGAACCAGACAGGTCTCCAAAACCAGATAGGACCCCAGAACCAGACAGGTCTCCGGATCCAGATGGGTCACCAGACCCAGGCACAACACCAGATCCTGACCGGTCCCCGGAACCAGATATGTCACCAGAGCCGGGAACAGCTGATCCAGATGCTGACAGGTCTCCGGAACCAGATATATCACCAGAGCCGGGCACAGCACCAGATCCAGATGCTGACAGGTCTCCGGAACCAGATATATCACCAGAGCTGGGAACAGCACCAGATCCAGATGCTGACAGGTCTCCGGAACCAGATATATCACCAGAGCCGGGCACAGCACCAGATCCAGATGCTGACAGGTCTCCGGAGTGATCACCAGAGGCACTGCTGACTCCCACACCAGACCCGTAATCAGCTGAGCCTGATCCAGAACCTGAAAGCTCCACAGAGATGGGCAGGGCAATGGAAGGAGGTGCTGTAGAAAGAAGAAGGAAACATGTCAGGAAATAGAAAATAAACCGAATCAGGAGCAAAACATAGAAGAAAGATGAGACTGTGATGTTTTGGGTGATCTATGTCTTTGCATGTGAGAAGAACACAACTTACCAGGCCTGAGCAAATCAGTTATTGATGTAAGGTTCAACAAAGCCTCTTGGATCTCTGTGATGTTCAATCCAGTTTCATTGGCGATGAATAAAATATCCACTATAGACATCAACATACATAACATGCAATTGTTATTAAAATGAATGACTTATTATGGGTTATTATGGGACAACAATTTCATAGAGTTGTCGCACTACTTACCTCTGAAACAATAGGCATCATATTTGGCATAAGGCTCGGGAGGGCCAGTCTGGTTGGAGTGAGTATACACTGTGTGCACTCCTGACTTCCCTGCCCCACACTGCGCCCGGGGCTTGTTGATTGGGTAACGAACACTACGGTCAAGGAGCCAGCCAGCGCGACACTTATCAAAGCCCATTTTCCAGGCAGCATACAGCTCTCCTGTGGAGGCCAGGGTTGCTTTTTCCTCCTGACAGCGGGAGAGCGCCTCATCATACGTGAAACCTTCACTGGAACCGACGTGGAAGACCTCACCTTAGATATGCGGAGGAATACAGAGAACAATGTCAGTATTGGTGGATTAAGCTAAAATAAATAAATAGAGCATGGGGACCAAATTGGTATGCCCCAAAAAAGTCCCACCTTTGAGCCCTTCAATGTAGCAATACACATCGTAGTGCTCATCTGCTGGTCTCAGGCCATAGGACCTGACTCCGGGCTGATCCATCAGGTCTCCTGCACACTTGTCACGAGGGGACACAATGGGGTACCTGGATGTGGATAAAGTTAATGAAGAATATTTTCATTTGTACGTAGAACAGGTACTTCACCGGCTAGCTCTGAAGGTTTAGCATGTAAGAATTACCTGACAGTCTGATCCAGTAACCAGCCTGCATCACACTGGTGATAACCAGCTCTGTATGCGGCCTGAAGTTGTTCTGCGGTGGCAATGGAGGCCCCAATACTCTGGCAAGCCAGCTGTGCCTCCACAAATGTAAACGCATAGCGACCAGTGCCTGAACGATAATGGAAAACCAGGCCTAGAAAGGAAAAACCAACAAGCATTTACCAAAATCAGTTGGTAATGCTATGTTGTCTTTAATTCAGGTTGGAGACATTTTAAGTCCTTACCAGTTGAAGGCATCACAAAGCCCTTGTCAGGCTCCCTGTGGATCTGAGTCCTGGTCGTGGCCTTCTCTATCACCTCATGGATGACCTCTGTAATGTTGGGTGGCTGGCTCAGGGACACCTCGGTTGGGCTCTGCGTGTAGTCGAAGGTGGGCTGCTGAGTCACCACTTCACCAACCGCCTCGCTCTCCGTCGTTGTGCTCCTCAACAGAACCTCGGGGGTCATTTTTACCGTGGCAACGCTCAGGATGCTACTGTCCACTTCTGTAAAGGAATCCATGCCTGAGCTCTCTTCATCGGCGGATTCTGGACGTGAGAGGTGAGAAAGAGGGTTAATATCCGTCTTTTGCAGGAAGGATGGGCAGATTAATAGGAATAGGAGAAAGTGATATACTAACAGTACGCCTGTCTGGTGTCTTGCTGGTCTAACATCATGGCTGAGTGAGTGCACCCACCTGTGTAGCAGAAGGCGCCATAGCGGGACTCGAGAAGAGGGTATCCCGTTTGGTTGGCATGCAGGTAGACAGTGCGTACCCCCAGCTGACCACCTCCGCATTGTGGCCTACGGATATTGATGGGGTAACGGACGCTCATGTCGGCCAGCCAGCCGGCATTACAGACATCCATGCCTCCCTGCCACGCCAGGTAAAGCTGCCCCGTAGTGGCCAACTGAGCCCCCTGCCGAGAGCACTGGTCCACAGCCTGGGCATAGGTGAACTTAGCCACAGAGCCGCTGTAGAAAACCTGGCCTTTATGAGATGAAACGATTAAAGGGGAATAGATCAGTTCAGGGGACAGTTCGTGCCTTCATAAAAATGACGGATAAAGCATATTGCAGCAGTTGATAAAGTACCTGTCATCTTCTCAGTGAAACAGTAGACATCATAAGTCTCGTTGACATCTCTCACTCCGTAGGTCCTGACCCCAGGAAGGTTATCTTTGTCACCGTAGCAGTTCTCCCGCGGATCATGTATCGGGTACCTTATGATGAAATGTGTACCAGGGATTGATCTTCAATATCCAAGTTGCCAAAACCATTCATTTACACAGATCCAGGCCAAATCCCGAAATAAATATGGCCAACCGACCTGACTGTTTGATCAGAGAGCCAGCCAGCATCACATTGGTGGAATCCATCATCATAAGCAGCCTGGAGCTGTTCAGGGGTGGCGATGACTGCACTGTTCTGGATGCAGGCGGCCTTCGCCTTTTCCAACGTTAAACTGTAGCGAGTAGTGATAGCACGGTAGTGGAAAACAATTCCTGGAGAGAAAAAAAAGCAAATGCCTGATTTTCAACAGTTTGTTAACATGGTATCCCTCATGGTTTTTTAATGGTAGATACAGTATGAAGCGTACACCTTTATGTAGAGGTCAAATGACACGAGACAATACACAAGCAGAATCTATTCAGGACATTTTACTCCTGTGCTGTGCTCAGTTCTGTTGTAATACCTTGGACCTGAACGTGGACAGTGTCATGGTTGTCCTCGATGCCGTGCTGTACCTCACAGCGGTAGACTCCCGTGTCGTTGGAGCGCAGCTCTGAGATCTTGATGCTGGCGTCGCTGGGGGTCGAGGGGTAGCCCACCATGTGAACCCTGTCCAGGTAGTTGGCGTCGATGCGCACTCGTCCCTCCATAGCAACGAGCACCGTGGTGACTTTCTCCTTGGTGACGCGGCTCCATTTGATGCGATGGGAGAGCGGGGCAGCGGTCGGTGCCCCCGGGTCGTTGATAGTGTGATCCTACACGGAGGTGCATTGTTAGTGTTTGGCTATCACATCATGCAGCAGATTCAGATTCAGGGCATCTATATTACAAAAATGTCAACCCTATATTATCGCAATTTTAGGGACGTTCATTATATTACAAGGGTTCTGCACCTGGAAGTAGCACGGTAGGATCAGGGAGCCTCCCAGTAGAGGGCGCTGATGACCCTCCAGCGGAATGCTAACGCTAAGTACTTCTTCAGGGTCTAGAGGAAGAAAGAAAGCACATGTAAAACTTTACCATAATATACAAGACAACATGTGTTAGTTCTTAATCTCTTGATCCAATGGATTAAGTGATTAAGATACTAACATACTAGTGAATGGCAACGTGAAATAATGAACGAGACTATATGCTTACTTACCCAGAAAAGAGACGCCATCGTACATATAATCAAATGTTGCTGAAATGACGTTCAGACACACTGATAGTATGGCAATCCGCTTCCACATATTGTGCCTGCAAATGACGAGGTAGAAGCAAAACAGATCACCCAAATGAGGAATAAATACATTAACAATACATCTTCAATTGAGAGGTATAAATACTTCCTTTATTATTGACAACCAACAACAGAAGAGATAATAATTGCAAACCTTTGCAGATTGATTCCAACTATTTTACTATTCTTCACATATTATTTTAAAATATAAATATTGGGTCCAGGATGGATATTCTTTCTATTATTCCAAAAAGTGTGTGTGATTTTGTGTTTTGACAGCCTTTTTCCTTATTTCCTTATTCGACTGAAAAGCACTTCATGCGTCACGGTGGTCAACAACTGGTTGTTTGACATCCTGTGAATGGCACAATATCACATGAATGAGGTGCCGTGATTGAAATCGTGTGAAAAGTGCGCGTTACAATACAAAAAGGAAAACATTTAGAGGTTACGAAGCTGTCGGTAAAAGCCGAACTCTCGGGTCATCGAAGTGATTGTCACCTCTGCGGAGTGATTGGAAACCTGGCACCAAACGCTATCCTGGCCTAACCTCTGGAGAGGGCAAACAATCCGTCTGGCCAGCCATTCCGCTTTGGCACTGCCGCACATTCCGCATGTCTGTGCAAACTGTGCTGAATGTCCTTCTTGAGGTTTTTATTTGTTTCATTCTAATTTGATTTAGATTCAACACTATACTATGAGGTGAAAGTGAACTAAGAGTACCGGACCGAACAAACTGTAACATCGCGCATCCCTTTGAAACAAACCAAAACCTCCAAAATTGGCCTTTTTGATTTTGCTCCTTAAAACCATTTTCTGAGTGAGTGGCAGATCATCGGCAAGTTGAGTTATGTGCGGGGGTCCTGGGCGGCCAGCTCCACACTGCGCTCATTCAACTCGAGCGGTAGGAGCTATTCCCGTAGAGACTCGGGGGCCCATAGACCAGATCTGTTCCCTTCTGAGGCAGGTATTATAGTAGCTCTGACGACATTGGGGCCTGTGCAAACATTGCAGTGTGTTAGCACGGCGGCCCTTCCCATCATGCTTCAACACTGCTCACATTCAGATGAAATAATTAGAAAGTGCAGAGGCATGAGGCGTGAGGCGGACCTCTGCCTAATATGGCCGACGGCACTCTGATCCATAACAAAGCACCTCTTGAGAAATGTCTTGACATTTTTCATTCATTCTAAAAGCATCATTGGTATATGTGGAACATTGTCCTTTTGTCCAGTAGATATGAACTGAAGAACTTGAACTTAAACAAATAGTCATGTGTGCTATCTCCCCAGCCATAAAGGTAACCCATAGTATGAAAACTAATATCTTCCTAGTATTATAACGTATTATAACATCATAACAATATAATATAGGGCTTCATGTCGAAGCAAATATCCTAATTTGCAATTAATGTTGTGTAGTTTAACAGGTAAGCGAATAAATAAGTAAATCAAATGAAAAAAAGTGACTTTTATACTTCTTGAATCTACACAAATGTGATAAATAGAATAACACAATCTTGCCTACCTGTTGAGATGTGTTCACACAAAAGTTTCGATATTTCGATAAGTTTCTAGTGAGTCTTAAGTCTTCTGTGAATTAAATCCCAATCGATGCGTGGCCGTCCTCCAGTGCACAACACCTTACACACAAGCACAAAACGGAAAGAGGGTTCCTCCAACTGAGGACCAAGCTTAGTTGTCAAAGTTCGATGAAGGGGCGGAGGGTACAGATGCCTGGAAAGAAGAGAGAGTGTTTCACCTACCCCATGGCACATGGCAGGAGTTAGGTAATGTGTGTGTGTGTTTGTGTGTGTGTGTGTGTGTGTGTGTGTGTGTGTGTGTGTGTGTGTGTGTGTGTGTGTGTGTGTGTGTGTGTGTTTGTGAGAGAGAGTGTATATGTGTGTGTGTGTGTGTGTGTGTGTGTGTGTGTGTGTGTGTGTGAGAGAGTGTGTGTTTGTGTGTGTGTGTGTGTGTGTGTGTGTGTTTATTATGATTGTGTGTGTGTGTGTGTGTGTGTGTTGGGGGGGGGGAAGAACGGAACAATTGATATGTCAAA
>OMNO01031488.1:0-10656 GCA_900303215.1 Trachyrincus scabrus | reverse complement strand
ACAAGCAATATCACTCAAAACTCAAACAATATATTGGCACATGAGAATAATGAAGAGTGAATATGCACAGTTTTCTCTCTCTTTCTCACTTACAAAAACTAATGAACCGAAACAAATTACACAAAGAACACTGTGTTCTGTTCATGTTCTTTCTCCAGCACACACACACCCACATACTTTCTCCTTCTCTCAATACACACACACTCTCTCTCTCTCTCTCTCTCTCTCTCTCTCTCTCTCTCACACACACACACTCTCACACCCCTCTTGATGAGTAGCCTATCTACAGGAGGGGATGTTTGTATCCGGGTGATTTCCTGTGGCATTTTGCAGTTGGGTGGGGAGGGGGCCCGACCCTCCCTCCCTCTCTTCCCCTGCTCGCTACGCTCCCTCCCTGCTAGGCTTAGTTTTTAACTCCACACCTGATTGCATGTAAATGCCAGCCAGCATCCGCAAGGAGAAAGGCGAGGGGTAGTTGGCAGAGGTCTGCGCTGTAGGTGGTGAGGAGGTGGTGAGGAGGAAGAGCTGTGTGTTGTTAGCAGAGCCGCAGCGAGACTTGGAAAGAAGTTGTAATGGTGGAGGAAGTGCATCAACACACAGACAGGTTGTGTTGTTGTCTAAACAGCACCCACACACAGCTTAGTACAAAACCTAAACAAGTCTGCACAAACAGCTTTAGCAGCGTATGGCTCATCGTGTAGCCTACTGAGGAACACATGCACTGCGATAGGTTGGCATTCAATAGGCTCATTGTGATGAGTACAGCAGACATAGGCTTTTTCTACTCTATCATGCTGCCAATAAAGTGATCTCCTACAATGTTACTTGTTTACAGTGTCTTGATATGTTCATTCAAGTATTTATGTTTACATACAAACACACAACCACAAAGTAAATTACTCATTTTGGCAAAAGATTGTGCGTTATAATCCATGTGCCTTCCGTGGATACAGCCATTTTTGTTGCTTCGATCCCCATCTACTGGCCATATTCTGTCATTACTACACAAACTACAAAATACGTACACAAAATCCCCATTGACAATCACATTCATTATTGAGGAAATCATTTTCTGCTTGTTTTTTTTCAGATTATGTCGTTGGTTTCCTATGGTCACATCAATTTATAAAAGTTTAGATTTATTTTTCCCTCAATTATAATGGCTAATAGCCTATATTATCTTTTAATATTGATATAATCCTTAATTTACCTAATAAAAAAACATCCTGCAAATTTCAGTTTAAAATAAGGTCTAGAGAAAAACTTTCATATAATGTCAAAGTTTAATGAGTCTTCAAAAAGTAGATAAATTAAATTGGTAATTAGGTAGCAATGGATATGTCTGACCAGATGTCACCTCAATTAAGATAAGTAAAAGCTTGCGTGGCCTAATTTAAAGGATTTCATTGCTATATAAAGAAACAGCAGCGCCATGGAAGATAATGTACTGTAAAATTAAAGTACCTCACCATTCAAAACTTTGGTGGTCGTTCTGCAAAAGAATCACTTTCTAAATGTCCCAACTTTACAAAAAACTCGCAACAATGTTTGGTTCACGGTGTGTGAAGTCTTCTCCAAAGTAAGTTTAACTTTAAGCTAAAACGCTCGTCTCAAATATACTGACGTGTTACAGTCTTCTTGTCTAAATCTAAAGGAGTGAAAATCAATTTGTTTTATATCTTGTATCTCATTGGTTGTTTTTAATATCAGATCTCGCCTTGGGCAGTCTGCTTAATAAGATAAAAAAAAGTGTTCATTGTGTAAAGTTTACATTACATTTGGCCAGTTTCAGTTTAGATGTGCGGTCGTGTCAGTGTAGTGAAATTCAATCAAGCTGAAACACGGTCCATCACCGTGTTTCTGTGATGTAACTCTGCAGAGAGCTACATCACAGAGCAGAGAGCTGAATGTAAGGACTGGCTCAGTCCTTACATCAGGCTGTTCTTGGCAGCAGGCTGCACCTCAATGGAGGCATTGTGTCCATCATACATATCTGCTACATATGCACAATAATCTCACAATAATTTTGACTGATGAACGGAAAACGTTCATATTTTGCGTGGAGTTTCTAGGAATTCATATGTACTTATACCTTCTTTGAATGTTCAACAACATAACATTTATTTAATTGAAAACAGAAAGATATTCAAGACATTTGAATAGCTCGCAGTTTTGTCCTGTTTCTACGACGTTGCCATCTCTTTGCCTGTTTCAGTTCGTCAATGAAAAAATCTCAAATTGTGCGTCGAGTCAATTATTATTATTATGTCTTATCATCAAGGTTAGCAGAGTGATCTGAGCTGTGACCATCTGGAGAGTGATTCAGTGGGGAAGCCCCCACCAGTGACTGTGAAGGATCAGATAAGCAGGAAGGGAGGAGTGAAGCTTTTAAACTGCAGGGTGTCAGATAGAGGCCCGCCACTTGTTTAAGGAAGCAACACAGATGCTGCAGATGGACAGCCGCTGAACTCTGTGCTCTATTCCTGCCCATACTCCATTCAAATAGGTGGAAATTCATCCGTTTTCAAAATGAAGACGATACTCCCAAAAACATGAAATGATGGTGATGGTGGAGTTTTTGTCACAGTAGGTTTCATCATTATAGAAACCTAGACACCGATTATCCGAGTGATCAAACATTTTGGGATGAACTTGAAGCACGTCTGAATTATGGGAGGAATATTGTCCGTGAGGGCTGTTTGCATGGGAACGTGTTTAGAGGTTGGATCTCCGTTGCAGCAGAAGGACCAGGCTTGTTTCACCCTGAAGTGGCCTTCGCTGTGCAGGTGAGGAATGTCATTGTTTACTGTGGCTTCTGGCGCCTTCTGGCAGACAACACCCCCCGAGGGGACGGGAAGGGACAGGAGGACCAGATTAAACTAGGGTCACCACCCCTGCCTTCTCCTCCTCTCATCCTACACACACTTCAAGTCACAAGCCATGGTTTCTCCCAAAAAGAAGACATGTCCTATGTTCTAGATTGATGACACGTGAAGAATGGAAAGACAGGGGTCTAGTAGCAGAAGGTTCTGCAAACAGTTTGCTTGGCCACAAGGCGTTTATGACACTGGTAGGCCTACTCTCTGTTCTCCAAACACACCAACACCATCACCACCCTCGTCCCTCCTGACCCCACTCTGTAATCAGCTGTCAAGACGTGGCAGTCTGGGGGGAGGAGGGGAGGGCGTTAGGGAGGGGAGGGAATGGGCCCCTACAGCGTCTCCCGACTGCATCTGCATTCAAAAGCACTACGACACTATCCTCAAAATAAGATGTGCTTTTATTGTCCTAACAGTACCCTTTTGAAGATCAAAACTGTGTGTATTGTGTTTGCTGGTTAATAGTTTGTTTGTCCTGCAGAGATAATTCCCAGTACTTCCCATCCCAGTGTATTTTCACTGTATTATCTACTTATGTAAGGGTTTAGTGCCGCAGAAAATAATAATAAAGCTAAAACTAATCAGACTTTTTTCCACATGCTCTCTCATAAACAAACAAATGGTCTAAACATGTATTTATTTTTTGAGTAACTACATGTTTGATATGATGAAACTCTTGTGTTGTGTTGAGTCAGCCAACAGCAATATGATTTTATAGCAGCGGGTGTTTTCACTGGCGCCCCTTTCACAGACAAGAGATCTAGTACTGTTCTTTAAACGTAAACCACTGCAGGACAGTTTGCTAAACTGATCTCAGAGCGGTTCCCACCAAATGTCACTGATCCCAGCCTCTGGACAAAGAAGGGAGGGGGTGGGACGTACCAGACCCTGGCTTCCTGGGGGTGGTGGCCCTGGGGGGGTAAGACCTCCACCGCCTCGCAGGTCAAGACCGTCCTGAGAGCAGAGAACCTGAAGGAAGAGCACCGGCATGCAGGCCTCTGTGAACGGATGTCAGAGGTACGAGTCAGAGTCAAAGAAACGCACTGACTTCAATTGAGGCCAAGAAATATTTGTAAATCGTTTAAATCAAACTATTTCTTTTGCATTAAAAACAATCTGATTTGATCAGTATTTAAAATGAGTTCATTTTTATTAGTTAAGAAATTGGTTAACCATACCACCCCCCTCCCAAAAAATTGCATGACTTATCTTACAACTATTGCACATGGTCATAGTTTTGTATGTTGTTTGCAGGTGAGTAAATCCATCACCTCCATGACCCTCTCCTCGCTCCACAGGTCTGTATGACTTCCACGAGGACGCGGAGAACCGCCTTTTTGTGCTGAACATGCCCCTGGGCCAGAAACAGGCATCCATGATCCTCGTCATGCCGTACCACCTGGGACCACCTGGAGCGACTGGAGAAACTCCTGACCCGGGAGCAGGTGGACACCTGGATCAGCAAGATGGAGAAGAAGGCTGTGGCCGCATCGATGCCCAACGTTGGCATTGAAGTCAGCCACAACAGGTACATCTACGCACGTAGATCCAGAGTAGATTTGAAGAGAGAAAAGGGAAGGCGTAATTGAAAGTCAAGTTGGTTATCGTTAACGTTTCCCCTTTTTCCTTCGAGAAACATCTTGCCGATCTCGGCCTGACCGAGGCGGTGGACAAGGAACAAAGCGGACCTGTCCAACATCTCCGGCAAGAAAAATCTGTACCTGTCCAATGTCTTCCACACCGAGGGGAACCTCGTCCACACCAGCGACACGGTCAGGAACCCCAAGCTCTTCTAGGCGGATCACTCCTTCATCTTCCTGGTGAAGGGCAACAAGAGCGACGCCATCCCATACATGGTGCCGCATGGTGCGAGCCGATGGGGCGAAGATGCGGGATGAGCTGTAAATCCTAGCCTGGAGAGGTTTGTGAGCCATTTGTGGCCTCTGTGGTGTTTGTTTTATAAGTCTGCTCCTGGCAACGTCTGTTTTTGCTGTTTCCTCAGGAGCACATTCCAGTAGTACCCAATCTAAACACCACTCCCAGGGAATCGTGTGTGTGTTTTAGGACGAATGAATAATACCTTACTCTCTCATATCTGCTGGGTCAGCGTTTCAATAACGTCAATCATGGACCTGTCACTTTTTATTTCTTTCAAAACTTAAGTATGTTTCACTGTATCCCTGTACGGAGCAAGGGGACAGCACAGGGACAATTAGGCTTCATGAAAATGTACTTTTCTTATCACCGTTCAGCTTCTTACCTGACATGTTCACCTACCAGTGGTCATTAGCATGACAGACAGCATGCTTATATTAAGTGTGATCGCTCTATACTAAAAAAACCACAATTATTTCTTCCTTACACCCTGGTATTCGGCGGTATTGGTTAGGCTATGGTCTGAGTGTTTCTTGGATTATCTTTAACGTTTAAAGGAAAGGAAAAAGGTCTTTGCACACAAGCTAATTTCCTAAAAAGAGAATCCTCCGTTGTAAGAATAGTTTTTACTGTGATCTGCACTGAATTGCTTCTTTGCAGTAGCTGTGTTTGCAATTGAACAGTGTTTAAACTATGTAAACATGCCAACCATACTGTCTATTTACATGTGTTTTGCTATTATTATTATTAGGCTACTCAATGCAATTGTTCCTCTCAAAATGACGATTTGATACATTGTTTTGTATGTCACTTTTACAACAGAAATACACCTAATTGTAGACCAATCAGTCAAACTTCTCTCATACAAACTACAGCACCACGGGGCAGTGTCTTGCTGGGCTCACTGCAAAGTCAACATCACAGCATGCAAAAGATAACAGTCTAGTCCTCTGAGAGATTAACATTCCTCTCAGGTTTAACATGTAGCGATACAACAACACGGGTCATTCTTTGTGTTAGCAATTTGCACTTTTGCACTTTTCACACTCGTCTTTTCTTGTTTAAAATAATAGAGCAGATCCTCCATTCACACAGAGGGTAGGGTTCTCCTGGTGTCACACGGTAACTCCCTTTCTATTAAAATAAGCACAATCAAAATGGTTAACTTATTACACGTTGAATGTACCACGTCTTTCTGGTCCTGCACACGTTTTTTTCACACGCAACAACATTTTAGAAAAAAAAAGGTTTCGCCAGTTTTACGATTTTCCGAATACATTCTTTGCGTCCTCTTCTGGCAGGATGAAGCAATACACCATCAGATGATGAACACCAGCATGTTAGAAATTAATAATTTATTTTTGTATATACTATTCTTATACACAATATACACTTCATAACAGTTTGCTTGTCGTTAACTGATACACAATGATTAACAAGTTAGCACATAGGAAAAAGGCTACATTACATAGATCTATGTGTCCAAGGGGCTTTTTTCACACTACACTATGTTGTTAAGTACATAGTATGTGTCATTGAACTGCTAAACATCCAATTAATATGCACCTTTTTAAAATAACAAAAATATCAACTGTTACAACTAAATAATGACTTTCTTTAATTTTAATCAAATATTGACACTTTACAATTACAGTTTAACATTTCGGTCTTTACTTTTTCCTTGAACAGTCATAAGCATTACCACTCTAATTTCCTCAACGATGACCTAAAAGCAAGAAGCTACTGCGTATCAATAGATGGCGCCCTTGACTATAAATGCAGACATGAAAAGCCATGTCAAGTTCTGTTTTGTATTAGAATCCGTCACCTGCATTTGTTTTTAATGGTGGCATCTATACTTACGTAGATGCCATGTTACTTATACCAGTTGGATTCATTATTATTTATAATGATTTAAAAACAAAACTATATGTCTGTAAAATATGCTTACTGGCTGCAGTATAAAAAAAGAAAAATGTGTTAAACACTCACATGTCACCTGTCCTGTGAACATGTGGAAAAATATAGTTAGCAGTGTAACTGATAACTATCGGGTAGATAGTTCTTATCAACCCTGCCCTCTTATGTCTATTATTATATAAACAATACAAATATAGTGTTGCCTGTTATATACAGTAGCAGCCTTTGCCTCCCATTCTGGAGGACTAAATGTGCATGGAGCTCATGGCCATACAAATGATACATCCAGCTAGAACTAATGCTTCGACCTTCCCCATCACAACGTTACTCTGTCCAATGCGAAACCTGGGCACGTCTAAGACAAATTTACATAAAAAGAAAAAAAAGAAAAGAAAATTGTAACATTTTAGGCGTATGGTGTGACAACTGCCTGTGACAGCCTTTCTGATAATTGGGACACAGGTGACCACTCAGTGGTCAAAATGTATGCAGGGAGGAGCATAAGAGTTCATTATTCACAGAGAGAGAGAGAAGAGCACACAAGCTGTCTCTGTGGTTCCACTGGCGGCTAATGCAGTGAGCCTCATTACATTAGTGCTGTCTCATTGTGCTGTGCTAGAGGGCAGCAGATTATCCACACCAAGTACAATCCTATTAAAGAAGTCCACGCTAAGCCACGGTGAGCAGGCTGGGCTAGCTTGTCCTCTGCCGGGCCTCTTCCCATCTTCTCTGTGTCTATCTCTCTCTCTCTCTTTATTGCCGTGGATCCATCTTCTCCTTTTTGTTTCTTCCTATCCCTTACTCTCAATCTCCCAGTCAGATCTTGTGCTTGTCCACCTGCCTGTTGGCCTTGCGAAAGATAGTCTTGATCTCCTCCGTCACCATCTGCTGCCAGTTGTCCCTGGGAAGTAGAGGCGGGAGGTTAGAACTAAAATCATGGTGGCCATTTCCTTGAGGAAAACACAGTTAAAGATGCGGACAAAACCATTTCATGCAGAGGTTAACTACAACACAGTAAGTCACGTGGGCTCGAATGCAGCCGGTTACAAATTAATCACAGAGGACACATAAGAGAAATAAAAGGTGGTCATTTTTCAAAGTCAACTAGCTACCGAGAGTGTAAATGAACTTAATAAAAAAAAAAGCTTCTACCCCAATCTGCTTACAAAGATGAAGAAGGTGATAAGATGAAGAGATTAATGAGACTAGTAGATCAAGAGGCAATTATCGTGAGCATATGTTTTGTGTGTGTGTGTGTGTGTGTGTGTGTGTGTGCGTGTGCGTGTGCAGATCAGTGAGCATGCAAGCATCTGTGTTTGTGTACGTGTGTGTTTGTGTGTGTGCAATTGGGTGAGCATACACACATCAGTGTTTGTTTGTGTGTGTGTGTGTGTGTGTGTGTGTGTGTGTGTTCATTAGGGAATAGGTTTATGTGGTGCGTCGTGTGCACGTGCAGGGTTGTCCGTGCACGCTCACAAGCTCGTTGGACCGCCGGGCAAAATGTGTTCCGGCCTAACTACCATATCCTGATCAATTAAAGTTTGCCAATTGAGTTAACGAGGATAGGGTTGAATAGGATCTGGAGAAACAAAATGCACAGCATACACACACAGCAACATGGAGTGGGGACACCACTTATGTAAGATATTATATATTTGTATTTCCAAGCTTGTCTTAGTCCAGATGTCAAATATGAGGCCATTTAGCAACATAAATGAAATCAAATGGACGTCTTTCCGGTCACCCGGTGTGCTATGGTACGACATTATCTCCATCTTTTCCAGACTTTATTAATACAAGCAAACATTGTGTGTGTTACACACGCACACTCGTACGCACAATGAGGCCTCATCCAAAGCTTAGATCCCATAGAAGATTATATTACAATAAAACCGACAATAACAGCAGCTGTATTTACCCATTGCGCGGACAACTAATAGAAAACAGGGGACTCTCTGGACAAACATATATGGTTTATGTAAATACTATTAAAACACAGTTTGTGTGACTCAAAAGGCATTCAACACCAGCGAGCAGTACTTTACACCGACCAAGTTACTGATGCCAACCTCATAAAATTGAGGCAGTAAATTAAAACGAGGTGCTCTTTTAAAGGAAAGATTACACTTTGCTGCAAGCCCCTAATCTCTTACGCACATGCAACGGCTCTGATTAAAATTCTTGCATGATGAGGCAGTGAGCTTCGTGCAATGAGTCAATACACTAGCGCATCCCTACAGCACATCATTTAAAACAGCCAATTTGCCTTTAATCCCTCAGGACAGTCTCACGTCGTTCAAATCAGAAGACAGGGCACGTCATACACGGCCCTCTTTCCTCCCCACACATGGTGATGTGACACTGAGTAGACATACAAATTAGAGCGGATTTTTGCGTTCCAATACTCACAGGCTGTTATTATGGGGATCTGTTGGAACAAGACGTGGTGTCTGCGTGTTTCTATCTGTGTTTCTGCGGTCATACAGTATTCAATTCCACCGATCTGGAGGGATGGATCATAGAGAAGCTGAAGGGAGATGGGTTTCCATGGCAATACTGTATTGCTTTTTCTTTTTTCTTTTTTCTCTCCAGTTTGACGTCATATCGGGCTCCCTGGTAAATCCTTTGCACTAAGGTGTGTTAGCGCATGCGTGTGCACACGTGCGCGTGCGTGTGTGTGTGTGTGTGTGTGCACACATGCGAATACAAAGAGTGTGGAAACAAGATAAACAGAACAAAATAATATAATTATTATTTTACTTACTATTATATTATTTCATTGTGGTGAATCCTGGTTCATATAAAAGAGTCAGAAATTGGGGTCTCTTTTTCTGTTTCGTAATTTTTAAATCATGCATGCTGATGCAGTGTGCTACTGCTGTATGCTACGACTCCTACACGAGCCCTTTGAACTTCATCTGCTGCAGACATGGCAACTGAGCTGGTTTATTTCAAAGAACAACCAGTATTTCTTCGCGGCTCCATGACTGGACACAGGTGTGGTGTGGTCAGTTGTCAGTGTGCTGAGTGAGTGAGATGTTGTGCCTGAAATTGCAGTGGACATGCACCAGATTTTAGATGGCATTCGTTTGTCCATTTGTCTGCCCTTCAACTAGCAATGCAATTCAGTGTAATGCTGCCCTCTAGTGGTATTCAAATGGAATTGTTCAAGTGGACCACAGGGAATATACTGTCTATCTGATGGGCTCTATACATTAAGTACACAGGAGTTGACCCAGCCGCTCCTGTCCTCTATGTATTTTATTCCGTTTTCTGTGCATGCTCTGACTGAGACATAATGTGTGTGAGGGAACTAAAGTAAGTAAGTAAGTAAGTAAAGTTTATTTAGTATAGCACCTTTCAAAGAGCAAGAGTCACAAAGTGCTTCACAAAAGTAAAAGTTGTTACAAATAGAACCATAAAACAGCACAAAGAAAAATAAACAATAAAACATAATTAACAACAGACCTTAAAAACACATAAAAATTGCAAACACTAGACAGCATGAGGCAAGACAAAGGCCATTTTGAATAAATAAATAGTGAGAAGTGGGAAGAAGTAAAGAGAGTAAAGGAATGCAGGGATGAGTGTTGTCTCGTGGAGTCCGCCAGCAGCTCTGCAGGGCTTACTGTGAATGGCTATTTTTGTCCAAAACTTTGGTCCAAATTAAGGTCTCAGCATGTCACAACATGTACCGGGTGTCCGAGTGTGAGAGTGTGAACAGAAGTACACATGGGTGTGTGTGTGTGTGTGCGTGCGTGTGCGTGTCTGTGTGTCCACACTTGTAGGTAGGCAGCTGTACATTTGTCTGTGTGTGTGCACGCGTGTGTGTGTGTGTGTGTGTGTGTGCGTGCGTGCATGCATGACGTTCAGTGTGTGTGAGGTGTGTGTATGTATTTGTGTCCGCGTGTGTGTGTGTGTGTGTGTGAGTCTCAGTGTGTGTGTGTGTGTGTGTGTGTAGCAGTCCCCATGTGTTTGTCTG
>OMNO01031483.1:1864-17168 GCA_900303215.1 Trachyrincus scabrus | reverse complement strand
GATGGGTCTAATCACAAGTCAAGACAAACCTAAACTACCTAAACGATATAACCTACATAACCTACATAAACTACCTAAACGATATAACCTACATAACCTACATAACCTACACAAACTACCTTAAACTATATAACCTACATAAACTACCTAAACTATATAACCTACATAAACATCCTAAACTATATAACCTACATAAACATCCTAAACTATATAACCTACATAAACATAAACCTAAACTATATAACCTACATAACCTACATAAACTTCCTAAACTATATAACCTACATAACCTACCTAAATTATATAACCTACATAAACTACCTAAACTATATACAGTAACCTACATAACCTACGTCAACTATCTACACTTAGTTTAACAAGGGTCTAGTAGCTGAGGTGTTTGACTACCAGCCGAAGGTTGTGGCTTCGGTCTCTAATGTCCACAGCCTACCTGTAGGCATCCTGGAGCAAGGTGCCCTAACCCCTACCATGCACCTCAATGATCTGTCTGTATGTATTGTTAGTCACTTTGAATAAAACCAACTCCTAAATTACTGATAAACTAATGGGAATTTGCATTTTTAAAAATGTTTGTCTGGAGATATTAGTCTGGAACTAGTCCAACTCAGGCAGCTAGGCTCCAAACAACTACAATGGCTTCATGAATATCATAATATTTATGCTGCTGTGGAAGTTTTTACTTCAATGAAAATGGTAGCGGTAACGTTCGCTAATGGTGTTTACTTTAGAAATACTAAGTATTTCCAAACACACTTCCAAACACTGGCTATGGCTGTGCAAGGCTATTAAAAACATGAAAGCCTGAAAATCAGGAATTTCTTTTGTACTTTTATCATAAAAGGTCCTCTGCAATACTGTAGCAGAATGGTCAAACAATATGATCCTCTTTAGTAGTAGCTGAATGGAAAAACTGATTGAATTGATAACTCAGCGAAAAGTCAGAGCTATTGATATACGACCGGAGTCATAGTGGCACATATCTCTGATTTATTGGTGTTATTTGTTTGGACTTGACTCTGTCTTGTTCGGTCGTGAGGAGTTCCTCGACTGGAGTAGAACAATTCTAGTGGCACAGTTTGAATGGTTTGATTGAGCTTTGAGAAGAAAACATGAATACATCTGGGTGACTTCATTCATGGTGTGGTGCAGTGGAGGACTGGGCTAAGGCTGAAAGCCCCCCTGAGGGTTGTAGTTTAGCATGCAGAAGTGCAGCAGGGTTTTCACCAGAATGTTTAACAGCATGATTGACAAACATAATCTGCTTGCTTATGATTTGCCAGAAACAATCCACCAATGTTTCGCATCGGGGATTTGATTGATGGGCGGAAATTATCATTTAATTTCAGTTCATCTATCAAGATGACACGTAAAATAGCATAAATAAATACATGAATGTTAAAGTAAAGCCTTGATGATTTACATAAACAAATAGAGAGAGCTGATATGCCTTCATCTTCATCTTCAGACATCAGCTAGTAGAGAGGTTGTGTTTTTTTAGCAAAGAAAGTTGTTGCATAATCAAAAATGTTGAAAATATACTAATTGTTTGTTCGTCTCAATTAAATATTATTTTTTATGCTAAATTTGTTGTTGACTTTGTTATTTTCTTATATTTTCACAGGACAATATGGAATTGGTCGGCCATTTTATTTTCCAGTTCTTCCATCTTATTGGTTCAATACTGTGACGCCAACGCCACGTAAGCTTTTGGTCTTTTGAGCTTATTTGTTTTGTATAATTATGATGAGGCTAACCCTGACTGTTTTGATTTTGTTACCTTAGAGCTTACGTTAATAGCAATTTAAATGTGTGTTTTATTTGTGGTTTATTGTTTGCTTCTTTGTTTGTTTGAAATAGCTGCTATCTAAATAGCCTTTGACAAGTCCCAGAGAGAGTAACGTCTCCCTGCTGGCTCCTCAGGTCCTCTGGAGAAGAAGGGCTTCGACAGCCTCCCCAAGACCGGAGAGGAGGTGCCCCAGGGGCCGGCCCAGGTCCCTGAGCAGCCAGGCTCCTGTGAGCACGCAGACCGACGGGACTCGGAAGCCAACGGTAGATATAACATCGATAGGACATTTACTATTTAGCGGACGTTTTTATCCCAAGCGATTTACAGGTACTTGCACACTGCCCCAACAAACACCTTTAGAATGTTGACCAACAAAGACCTTTGTCCGACAACAACATCCACCAATGGGTACATGGCACACTGGCCTGATGTTAGCGTTTGTTAGCGTTTGTTGGGGTAATGTGCACTACATTGTGATGATGCCAAGTTCACTGATCCCACTGCCCGTACCCGGGGATCGGTGTCACAAGCTGTCTGTCTGAACTCAGCTGTCTGAACTCAGCTGTCTGAACTCTTTAAGAGTTAATTTTGACATCATTAATGAGCACGCATGTGTTAGACATCTTGCTCAAGGATGCCTACAGGGGTTGGGGTTCGAACCCACCCTTTCGGCCGGGAGTCCAACACCCTAGCCTGCTAGGCTATTCTGCTCAATATACGCCACGCGCACCTTGTTAGCAAACAGTTTTTTTAGATTATACCTGGAGAACATTATGGACATAGATCGAGGCATTTGTTAAAAAACCTCAAGGCTGTAAGCTAGAGAAAACACTATATGTATGTTTGAAGACACAAGGATGTCTGACTAACTGGTTTTAAGTTTCATGTCTCAGATCATCCCTCTCCACTTTCAAAAACAATCCCCTCCTTTGTTCACATAAGACTTTCTCTCTCTCTCTCTCTCTCTCTCTCTCTCTCTTTACTTTTCTTATCGCTCTCTCTCGCTTTACTTTTCTTATCTCTCTCTCTCTATCTCTTCTCTCTCCTTCACACCGTTGTATATACACCATGTATATTTCCCTCTCTGTCACTCAACACTCACTGACTGACTCACTGTAGCTGAGTCGCTTATTCATTCATTCACCATCATCTACAGTATATGTCATATATGTACTGTAACATTAAACATTTTAATTAGTAGGCTATGTCTCACTAAAACACACACTCATCATTTTCATGCCATTATTAACTTTTAACAATTAACATTTAAATGTGGAATATCTTCTATACAAAAGCAACAACATTCGTTTATGTTCCAGTTCAAATCTATTTGATATTTTCGGTATTCACCATGTATTTAATATTTTGACATGAGCACATTGGTTTCGGCCCACTACCAATCACATTGACTGTATGAGAACTCACTGCCCTTGAGTGTGTTTGCATTCACTGGCATGTCAGAACACATACGCGTGTGTGTGTTCTCATACGCGCACACACACACACACACACACACACACACACACACACACACACACACACAAATGTGCTGACAACATCTCTCCTTCCTCTGTGCTAGGTTAATAAGTGACAGGAGCATTTCAGAGCTCTTCACACTGAGTGGCATTCCAAACTTCTGATCTCATTCTCTTTTCAAACACATCCAGCTCTCTATAAAACACATCCAGCTCTTTATAAAACACATCCAACTCTGTATCAAACACATCCAGCTCTCTATAAAACACATCCAGCTCTTTATAAAACACATCCACCTCTCTATAAAACACATCCAGCTCTCTATAAAACACATCCAGCTCTCTATAAAACACATCCAGCTCTGTATAAAACACATCCAGCTCTTTATAAAACACATCCAACTCTGTATAAAACACATCCAGCTCTCTATAAAACACATCCAGCTCTCTATAAAACACATCCACCTCTTTATAAAACACATCCAGCTCTTTATAAAACACATCCACCTCTCTATAAAACACATCCAGCTCTCTATAAAACACATCCAGCTCTCTATAAAACACATCCAGCTCTCTATAAAACACATCCAGCTCTCTATAAAACACATCCACCTCTGTATCAAGAGAGCTCCAGGAAGGCAGGAGGTTTCCTAAGAATGTTCTTAACTGCAATTCCTCAATATAAAGAACTTCTTACGTTCATTTCTTAAGAAGTTGTTTTATTCCATTCTTACTAACTTTTTTTAAAGTGGTCTCACTTTTGGGCCGTGTGTGTAAATGTAAATGTAAACATAGCATGTAGTAGTATATATATTTTTCGATATTATTATAATAATATATCTGTGAGTAGCAACACCTTACAATGAGATGCAAAATATTGTAAATATAAAATCAATATTACCAATTAAAAGGCATAACTTCTCAGTGTGACAACTTAAGACAAGTAAACTGTCATCTTAAAATATAATAAAAGGAGCAAGATACGAACATTCTTAGGTTATCTTTTGGTGAACAGCAGTTTCGAAGATTTTTGTTCTTAAGATACTTTTATGAATCTGGCCCCTGTTTTCTATTGGTTATCTGATTCACAGTATCGTTGTGTTTCAAAGTGTGAACATCAAGTCACGGGCATGGCTGCTCATGCTCTGGGGCCAGATAAGTTAAAAGTGACTTGCCTTGCAATGATAAGAAAAGTAAACTTCCAAGCAATTGCTTCATGCTCAAAAAGAAAAAGGAATTCACTATTTGTGGCTATAGTAGTAATACATAAAAATTAAACCATAAAACATATGCAATTAATGAAGTGTTTAATCAACGGCTGTAATCAAATCTTTGTTTTTCTGGACTTTTCTGCACTACTGCCACAATAAAATAAAATTATTGCAGAAAAAGTTGAGAGGCACTGGTTGTGCCGGCAACACAATTTATGTTAGAAAAGAGTGCCCTCTAGTGGCAAATGTCCGCTATCATCATGGATTTAAGCGGTTACCAATTCTATTATACATCCATGGCTATTGTCATTTTCATTTTAAAAGATACAACTATTTTTAAGTGCTATCCGTGTATTATAGCAGACCATGCTGATATGCTATGAATTTGTTATGTCACCCTTTATGTTTTTATACAAAGAAGAATAACTAACTACTTATGTATGATTATCCAAGCTTAATTGGATCCAATCCGTGTATCAAAATACATGTGCACACTTTCAAACTGTGCCTATTCGCCTTTCTCTTTCCATTTATCAACTGTAAACGTTGTTTACCGCTTTATGTCAGTGTCCCCATGATGTTCAGTTATTCAAACCAATGATGCACATTTGGAGTAAAATATTACCAGAAGCAGGCAGTAAGTCTAAGTCCAGCCATGTTGTTTTTTAACCTGACCATTATACAGCATTTTGTTACCATGTTTTAAAAGATGCATGATGAACTCACGTTATATCCCCTCTATATGTGTTGGTTTCAGGCCAGTGCTTCTTCGAGGCGGAGCCAGGTGACCTGGTGGAGGGGGTGTGTGTTCGAGACCTGGTGAAGAGGTTCAGCAGTGGGTCGCCTCCCGCCGTGGATGGCTTGAGTCTCAGCTTCTACGAGAGCCAGATCACCGCCTTCCTGGGCCACAACGGTGCTGGGAAGACCACCACCATGTAGGCTGTCCACACACACACGCATACGCATGCACACACGCACGCACGCACGCACACACTCGGTGAAGAGCCACGTTACTAGACAGAGACCCGTACACGCCCCTTTTGCTGGTCGCGGACATACGCACTTGTCCTCCCTGTGCGCCAACTAATCGCTGATTGGTTAGTGAAGGTATGCGCCAACTAATCGCTGATTGGTTGAGCAGGGAATGGGCTTATTGTTTTGTTTGGTTCTGACAGCCAGACACAAGAATAAAATGAATGCACCTGGCGAAATCAAAACACTGCATTATGAGTTGGTCACGATACACCAAAGCTTTCCAGCAGTACATTTGAATTATTTTTCAATATGATGTATTGCTTTTTCAACATATTTTCAATGTAGCAGACTCTGTCTCGCAATTCTGTTTCCGGATTTGCTCAACGGTTCATGGACATTTGGGGTTGGAAACGCTATACTGCCCCTCGTTAACGTAATAATAATACTGCGTTCAAAACAACTCGGAATTTGGAAAAAAACAAGTTCGGGTATAATTTCAGAGCTCTGGCTGTCCGACTTGACATCAGTAACAACATGAAACATAGCGGCCTTCATCATTAATAATAATTAAATTATTATAAAAGTGTTTGTGGACGTTTTTACGCATCATTTGATGTTTAATGTGTTTGTATCGTTTATATTTCGCTCTGATTATAGCAATATGTGTAATTGAACAGCTTTTTTACAGATTAAATTAGCTAGCCACTGTTTGCATAAATTGCTGCTGCATATATTTCCATATTCAGCAATGAGCCACGAATATGTCGAACTTCCTTTCTCTCGCTCTCTCTCTCTCTCTCTCTCTCTCTCTCTCTCTCTCTCTCTACCCCAGGTCTATCCTGACTGGCATGTTCCCTCCCACCTCGGGGACAGCCACCATCTATGGGAGGGACATCCACACAGACATGGACACCATCCGCTTGTCCCTGGGCATGTGTCCCCAGCACAACATCCTCTTCCAGCAGTAAGGCCAGACCCCTTCCTTAGGGCTTACTATAATGGTCCTTCATAGGAAAAATGTGCTTCTGATAAATGATCTAAAGGACAAACACACTTCAGAATCTACACTCTTCATCTAAATTTTAGCTACTTCCAAGATTAAGGTATGTGGCATCCCGTTCACCCCTGAATTGTACTGTTGATATCAACATGATTTTGTTGATAAGCTATCTTAAAATTCTACTTCTTATAGTGCCCCTTTCACCAGGTACTTCTTATAGGGGCCCTTTCACCAGGTACTTCTTATAGGGCCCCTTTCATCGGGTACTTATTTTATGGCCCCCATGTATTCACTATGGGGCTAGGTTGAGTTGCGTCCACTTCCTGCCTAAATCTCCAGATGTTTTCCTCAATCGCCGTTGTACCCGCTGTTCAAATTGTCTCGAGAAGATGCTTAATCGGTCACTGAATCGTCTTGGGGACTGAGGATACATCAGTGTATTCGATTGGTCAGGTCATCAACAGTCAATGTTGACTTCAATGACACTGAAGCAGCTCAGCTGTCCCAATTCCACATTGGAGAACGTTTTGAAATGTACAGTTTTTACCATCTTTTCACACTTTGAAGTGATGGACAACAGAAATCTGTGATTTATTTCTAACTATGTTATTAAGAGTTATGAAGGTGTTATTAATGGTTATCAAGGTGTTATTAATGGTTACCAAGGTGTTATTAAGCATCATGTACTTCTAACTATGTTATTAAGGGTTATCAAGGTGTTATTAAGCATCATGCACTTCTAACTATGTTATTAAGGGTTATCAAGGTGTTATTAAGGGTTATCAAGGTGTTATTAAGCATCATGCACTTCTAACTATGTTATTAATGGTTATCAAGGTGTTATTAAGGGTTATCAATGTGTTATTAAGCATCATGTACTTCTAACTATGTTATTAAGGGTTATCAAGGTGTTATTAATGGTTATCAAGGTGTTATTAAGGGTTATCAAGGTGTTATTAAGCATCATGTACTTCTAATTATGTTATTAAGGGTTATCAAGGTGTTATTAAGCATCATGCACTTCTAACTATGTTATTAATGGTTATCAATATGTGCATTAAGCATCAGAGTTTTTAGATCCTGTATCACTTTAATAATATATTTCTTCCCGTGCTCGTCTGTCTGTGTCAGCATGACGGTAGCGGAGCACATCCTCTTCTACTCCCTGCTGAAGGGCCGGGGCGGGGCTGAGGCCCAGCAGGAGGTGGAGGACATGCTGCAGGACCTGGCGCTGCCCCACAAGAGAGACGAGCTGGCCCAGAACCTCTCAGGTCTGCATACCTACCATATGTACACCTGATATAAATGTGTCCCGTCTTTAATTCTCTATACGCAAGCCACAACCCTCATCTATCTATGACAGCGATAAATGCAACGTGATTCTGCACACTTGCCACTTTACACTTTACACTTTGAACACATTGTACTTGGCTGTTCTTGTATGTCTGCTGTGTGTTATTGGATATTGTGTGTTTTTATGTTTTAATGTGTACCGCATCAGGCCATTTTCTGTCACACTGTCGATAGGCAACAAAGTTTTCGTAATCTGAATAATGGTGTGTGCCTATGTGCTGGTGCAAAGGGGGATTTCTCAGTTAGGTCAAAGATTGCATTTTTGTACCTCTGGAACAAATAATATAGTATGGAATAAGGATGCAATTAATGAAGACACCATGTGAGTTCAGGCAGAAAACCACATGTAGCAGCAGCTCAGTTCTCTGAAAGGTCAGAGGTCATGTACCGCTATGCCACGGGCTGCACAGCTAATGCTACTTGGTGTCAGCTATTCAAGTACACATGTCATCGGTCTACAAAGAACATGAGACTCAAATGCGCAATGAAATTAAATTGAATTTTATACCTTGTTAGCTCATATAATTCACCTATTCAACAATATGCCAATCCTTTGAAGGAAATATCAGAATAAATCAAATCAACATCCCTTCCTCAATGGCTTTTGCAGCGCTGTAATTTGTAGCAGCCAAATTCAATGAATGCATGTTAACCAGCTCTACTAATGTCAGCTAGCTGGCAAACACGTCCACACTGTCTGTTTCTGAATATATTGACATTCTTGTTACAGGGGGCATGCAGAGGAAACTGTCTGTTGCCATGGCGTTTGTGGGTGGGGCCAAGGTGGTGATCCTGGACGAGCCCACGTCAGGCGTGGACCCCTACTCCAGACGCTCCATCTGGGACCTGATGCTCAAATACCGTGCAGGTAAACCTTCTCCTTATACATCCATGGTAAACCTTCTGATTATACATCCATGGTAAACCTTCTGATTATACATCCACGGTATCCACCCTGAGCCCTGCACACCACACAGTGATAACCTGTGTTTGTTATTGCATAATATACGACTACATTCCTGCAAAATGTCCTCAAAGTAGGAGTAGGGCTTTTTTAAGTACAAAAAACCAAGAACAAATGAAACATTGATTGAGTCGTACTTTCTGTCTTTTCTTGCCTCCCTGTTCCCTTTGCTTTTGGTCTCGTCTCGGTCGTGTCTTCCCTCGTTTACACCTTTCATCCATCTGTTTGTTGTTGTTTATTTCCTGTGTTTCGTCTCTTTACCATCCACCTTCCCATCTTTCCCTCTACAGGGCGCACGGTGATCCTGTCCACGCACCACATGGACGAGGCGGACCTGCTGAGCGACCGCGTGGCCATCATCTCCCGCGGCCGCCTCCACTGCTGCGGCTCGCCCCTCTTCCTCAAGAACCTGTTGGGCACCGGCTACTACCTCACGTTGGTGCGCCGCACCAAGCAGGAGGCCCCCAAGGTCAGACACACACTGGAGTGTGTGGGTGTGTGTGTGTGTGTGTGTGACCCACCTACTCGTGTCTCTTCACCTCAGTATCTATGTGTGTGTGTGTGTGTGTGTGTGTGTGTGTGTGTGTGTGTGTGTCTGCTACATCGAGGTGATTTTAGTCAGATTTTAGGGCAACGCAGGTGAAGTCAAGAGCGATTTATTAAACAGTCTCATCAAAAAACATCAGAGGAAGGAGCAGGCAAAACATGACAGCAGCATGCAGGGTTCCTAACAGGGTAATCAGAATGCAGAGAAGGCCTGGAAGGAAGGAAACTAGCACGAACTGTCAGAGAAGTAGCAGAGATAACGAGGTGATGCCGAGCTACAGATTCAGATTCGAGTTTAATGTCAGATCACACATTTACACAAAGTATAAAGGAGCGACTTACATTCTTATGTGCGCACTTCCTTTGACTGCAGCCCTCGGTTACAAGGTTAAGATGTTAGAGAGGTGAGCAGGGGGTGGCTGAAGCTCGTTAGGTTAATTGGCAGCAGGCGGAGAAGTAGGCGGGGCGAGGACTCTGTAAGAGAAACAGTATTTTTTAGGAAAGGGTCTAAGAGTCCAACACCCTCCCCATACCAGCCGCGGCGGTCCGTGTCTGTTTGTTTGCGTGACAGAAGGCTACGAAGGATACACTGGTTGCGTCCTTCAAATTTGTCAGAACGAAGGCGGCTTCTCTCTGCCGCATTATGACATCTCCCTCCCCCTGTAGGCCAAGTGTGACTGCACTGACAACTGCTCATGTCAGTGTTCCAAGTGCTCCAAGTTCAAGGAGGAGCAGGAGCAGGAGCCGGCACCGGACGACCGGATGGACGGTGAGGAGACTTTGAGTGTAATGTTCATGGTCATGTGATTTGTTGTTCTTCAGTAATCTTGCCAAGTCTGGTTTCTGGGAAAAAAGCTCATTCAGCGTCCAAGACTAGAGCACAACAACAAAGTAATTGGTGCACTTCTCTATCACATCCATAGTTGAATTTACAAACCGAAGGACAAACACGGCAAGATTTTCACTTGATGAACCTTGAACTTTCCTTTATTGCTTCTGCGCTGCTGGAGAAAGGATGATAATTACTGTGTTTGTCCTACGATGACACCTCTGTGAAAAGGGTCTATTGCACAGTTTTACCTCAGTTTAGTTTCCATTTGTTGTTCATGTGTAATTTTTCTATGGATTTGAACGGTCCACAAACAGGCGACGTGGAGCGCATCACCAGCCTGGTGAGGCACCACGTGAGCGAGGCCAGTCTGGTGGAGGCTGTGGGCCAGGAGCTGACCTATCTGCTGCCCCAGAGGGACTTCCAGCCGCGGGCCTACGCCAGCCTCTTCAGAGAGCTGGAGGAGACTCTCTCCGACCTGGGCCTCAGCAGCTTCGGAGTGTCCGACACCTCGCTGGAGGAGGTATTGTTATCAAAATAATACGTATATGTATGTTTTGTTTATTAATATGATTTTTTCATTTTACGGGAGTCTATACTTGTCAAAATATGGTGTGTTTTTTATTATGAAAACATGCTTTTACTGTGTTATTCACATTACTGCTAGTACTGGTAGAATGAGAAAGATGAGTGCGTTGTATCCAAGACGAAGATGGGATTTAGTAACTAACTATTTGTTGTTTGGTAAAGAATGATTAAACAGTCTTGAGATGCTTGTCTCCTCATCATAGTGGAGGAACAGCTAAACACTTCCATCACATCAAGCATCAATTGGTTAATGTTGCTTTGGCTGCTTGAAATAACTCATTAGTAAAACAGACAATGAAACTTTAAAACAAAGCCATTTGTTTTGCAGATTTTCCTCAAAGTTACTGCCGGTGGTAACTTGACAGTACGCAAATGTCTACAAGGTAAACAGAAATCTGAATGATGTCCCTGGCTTGCTTTTTCCCAGTATATAATTGTTACACAACATAAGACAATACACAAACATAAGACAAATACCGCTGTCTGTTGTATCTTGCTTTCACTTTTACTGTTAATGTATTGTAATTTATCTCTGCGTTGTTTGGTTGTTTCCACCTGTCTAATGTAATCTAACTGTTCCCTTTCTCCCCTCCTTTATTCCAATGTCAGGTGGGGCTTCCCACTCCAACGGCCAGGGGCCATGTGAAGAGGTGGCCGGGGGCCGAGGCTCCTACCAGGTCAGGGGCCCGGGTCTGGTCATGAAGCAGTTCTACGCTCTACTGATCAAGCGGCTCCACCATGCCACACGCTCACACAAAGACTTCTTTGCCCAGGTGACCTTGTTGTGACCTTGGTGTGACCTTGTTGTGACCTTGTTGTAACTTGTTGTGACCTTGTTGTGACCTTGTTGTGACCTTGCTGTGACCTTGCTGCCCCTAAAGGCCCTGCTATATCAGTGTCCTCTTCCATGTTAATCCATTAGGGAAGCTCCACTGGCCCCAAAAGCTGTGTCTGGTACAGTGTTTTCCAAGAGTAGATTCTCTATTTTTACCCGGTCTATTTTGACTCACAAAGACGCCCAGCTTCTAAAAACTGGGACATGCTATTACGGTCCACATAAATAAAATCTAATATTGACCCGCAAGTATAAAATAGTAGTGGCTATTTCCTCGGGTACCACTGAAGCACCTTCAAAACTTTAACAAACTGATGAAGGAGGAATCCACCGATAATGATGGAACAATATAACATGCCCACAATTATCAATAAAAAAAGTCTATATATATATATGTATCTATTTATGTCACTGTCCACATGGGAGCCTAATAGCAATTGTTCTACAATGCTGCCCCTTCCTGGCTCACCATTGTTTCCCTCTCTGGTAGATTGTGTTGCCGGCCGGTTTTGTCTTCCTGGCCCTGACGTTCACGGGTATCGTGCCACCTTTCGGGGAGTACCCCAGCCTGACCCTCAGTCCCTGGATGTACGGCCGGCAGTTCACCTTCTTCAGGTAGAGTGGGACATGATCTGCCCATTATGTTCTCACTGCCGTCCGCTTTGCTTCGCTCCTAACTGTTGATTAAATGTAAAAATTTCAAAGCCTTATTTGTGATGATTATACCAATCCACCAAACCTTTTCTTTTCCTTTGCGTCTTCTGGAGTCTGGAGTCTGGAGTCTGGAGTTCTCAACAGCTTGATTTGTTATTATTTGTTCGTTCCTATAACTATATAGGCCTGATTAAAAAGCTTAATGAAGGTTTGGATAGAAGCGCTTGCTTTCGCTTGCAAAACTAAACAGCTTGTTGAAAAAGGACAGTGAAGGACACTGAATGCTTCATCACGGATATAATTGTGTGTGTCTGTCTGAAACAAACCAAATATATTAAACGTCTCTTTTTTTACGCTAGGCTATAATATAAAACTAAATACAATAAGTGTGTGTGTGTTGTTGTGTCAGACACACATTGCCCCACACACAGAGTAGAGTTCTCAACCGCTTGATTCGTTATTATTCGTTTGTTAATATAATAAGAAAACACTACACACACTAATACGCATGGATCGCTGTCATGGTCCGACTTGGAGATAGGAGGACGTGGAAATAGGCGGAGCTGGGTCGGGGTGTCCTCGCGGGGTCAGCCCTCGTGCGTGTGTAGCATCGAAGCACTGGTAGTCGCACGGTAGTCACACTCTGGCACGTTGTAGCCCTCGCACGGGTGGGTGCACACGATACAAACACGTGTGAATACTGTTGTGTGCTGGGTATTTAGCTGACTGTGTGGTTGCAGTAATGAGCGGCCCCTGGATGCCCAGATGAGGTACTTTGGGGAGGTGCTGCTCAATCGGCCCGGCTTCGGGACTCGCTGCATGGCTGACGAACCCCTGGAGTGAGTAACCACATGCTGCCATCATAATAATAATAATAATATCACCTGTGTTCATTATATTGACATGAAGGAAAAGGATATACAGTATGAGGAAACATTTCAGAGAATGTCGGTACATTGTGTGTGTGTGTGTGTGTGTGTGTGTGTGTGCGTGCGTGCGTGCGAGTGTGTGTCTCATCTGTCAGTGACTCAGTCCTGCATTAAAGTTGCAATGTTGTCTCCCTCTACTCTGAACAAACTCTCTGCCCTGCATTTATTAAGTAGTGCACTGGCTCATCCCAGCAAAAAGTTCCATTAAAAGTGACATTATTTTGGCTAGGGATTTTATTCAAGCATAAAACAAGGCGATGCTTTAATCTTGAAAAAAATAAAAATCCACAATACAGAATTGACATTCAGTGTTCATCACGGTGTCAGTCCCCATCGTAAAACATATGAGACTCACTAAAAGTCTTAGCAAAGATATCCCTCTTTTGTTTGAGGGCTATCCAAGCTAAATGTAACATTTCAACACTAGATCCACATACTGCTGAACGGTTTACTGAATGAAGCAACCAGGAGAGAAAACAAAATGGCTCTCAAGGCTTCTGAAAAAAAAAAAAATAAACAAAAAGACTCTCGGATGCAATCAACCACCAAATGTTCCAGAACAAAACAAAAAGAAAATGACAGGGAAAACAAAATATAGAGCATAGCATTCGTCTCACGAGAACAACGTGGTAGCTTTACACATAAAAACTGATATAAGAGTGGGTGACTTAAAAATATGTCAAAAGAAGTTTTGACACATGTCGAAAGGGGAGTGTGTGTTTGAGTGTGTGTGTGTGTGTGTGTGTGTGTGTGTGTGTGTGTGTGTCTCAGTAGCGGACTAGTTTGCAGCATTCATGAGGATTAAACTGCTCTGCCTGGATCCCAGAGAGAACATTAAGTTAATAATTTACTCCGCATGCACGTAGAACAATGAAACTTAAAATGGCAGCCAGATTATGTGCAAATGTCACTTTGAGTTGGTCTGGGTTTGATCTCCTTTTGGGTTTGGGACTCTTCACTACATTCTGTTTTTTATATTTGTGAATGAGAGCTGAATGTTATGTTTTTGATGATTATGGTTGCTACGCAGTCTCATCCTTGCTTATTTGTCAAGGAATTTGAGTTGGCATCTTAAACATTTGATCCTTCCTAGCATGAATCAGCTAATTAGAAGAATGGAGTCATGGTAAAATCCATGGGGTTTATTCTATTATCTGAAAATAAAATTAAACAATCAATTCTCACTACTCCATTTATAATGTGCGGCTGAAAGAGCCCACAAACGTTGAAGAAAGTGAGCCAAGCGTTTAAAAATTTGCTAGCCCTGCTGTTTATTCACATTTTTGCTTTCAATTTGCTATAAAATTACTGTTTGCCTCTTTGTGGCTGAAAGCAACCCAGACTATTACACTGTGAGGCTGACCACGTTCCCGTCTGCTTCAGAAAAATAGGCAACAGTGTCCTTGGCAGTCGTAAAAATAAGTCAATGATTACATCAAAGCCCTTCAATCACGTCATTCGGTCGGTCTCTTCCCTGCCCCAGCTTAAACACAGCCTGCCATGTTAGCGCTAAACACATGTCATCTGGGTTAGCTTGCTAGCTAGCTCCACAACACTGGAAGCAAAACAACAACAACAACAACAACCGAGCAGACATTAAGAGAAGAGGAGAAGAGAGAGAGAGGGATAAGGAGAGAGCAGAGAGGTGAAAAGACATGACACTGTTGTTGGGTGAAAAACAACTTGTCTTGTGAGCTGCGGCGGTCGTGAAACGGTTAAAATTGAGTGGGCTACATCGTCATCTTAAGGTCGCAAGCCACTTTTCTTTCAACTAACGGCCGCTTGCCTTTCAAAGTTCCCTTGAGCAAGGCACCGGAGAGCAGACACAACAACAAAACAACACAACGGAGCGTCTGATACGACGGGGTCTGATGTAATGGTCAATAAAACAGCCACTCCCTGTGGAGAGACCCAGCCTGAGATACAAACTGGCGGGTGCTCAAAGCCTGTAATATACAGTACACAATAACCAGCTAACGTCATCCATCTGACAAGAGTGCATCAGCCTTCACTGACTGATGCATACACGTGTGCACGCGCGCGCGCGCACACACACACACACACACACACACACATTCATGTAAACTGCAGGTGTCTGTGTTTATGTCTCTCAATCCTACAACACACAGGACCGTGCG
>OMNO01031479.1:8879-19538 GCA_900303215.1 Trachyrincus scabrus | reverse complement strand
TTGTTTGTGATTATGAACTAAATTAAATAATTGGGGGATTATTTCAGATTCTAAAATATCTCACCCAATGAGGACATAGGCCGATATATATTCAGGCCTAGGCTACTATAAACCTCGATGATGTTTGTCGCAGATAACGCAATTATTATATAGGAAAACAGCATTAAATGTAATATATTTATGTCTCTTATGAAAATATAAACGGAAACATATAAAATAATACAATATATAAACCCCAAACTTGTTTGATTCCATTCTAATGATTAAAACATTCAAAATGGCGCACTAGTCTGTCGTGAACTTGGCGTTATCTGCGTTATATTCGGATAGATAAATAGCCTAAATGCAAACTCTTTAAATGTATTTTTGTGTATGCAATGCTTTAGTTATTTCAATTGGAGGCTAATTTGAAAACAATAATGAATATTCTGGTTGGCGTCTGATTCACAGGCCTAGGCAAATAATAATCAAAAATAACATAACAAGATGTTAACACATATCCCACTATAGTCACCACTTCTCAATGTACACATGCAATAATAAACCATTTGAAATATCTAATGGAAGCACTATAGATTTGGTTAAAAAAAAGAATAATAACAAAAACAGCTTTGCATCTTGTTCGCTGTACTATAAGCCTGGTTGTGGTAAATAAAAGCCGAGTTATTCACAAAGATAAAGATCCACCATTTCTGAAAAACAAAACCAAAAAAAACAAAACCTGAAACCAACTAGTCCTACAGAAGGAGCTTTGATTTGGTAAGAGGGAGAACGACCCCCTCCTCCAATAATATTTCCTCATGGCATATTTGCTTTGCTGTACTGCAACCAAGGGTGGGACGGGACGTTATGTTTTGCATATCACGTGACGCGGCATTAACAAATCAACAATTACCTTGCCTTTATTTTTTAGGAGTCGCTAAAAGCCTTTCCATAATAAGCGCGTTTGCGGGAGCTCGATGGAAATGTGTGAACGGAATCATCCTCTGAACGCCGGTTACGTTGGTTCTCTGCTAAACTTCCCTCCTCCGGAGTCGCTGTATTTCTCCAACTTCCAGCGGGGCAATGGAGCCCACATCCCCGCGCTTCACCAGATCCCCTACAGCAGGAGGGAGGTGTGCACGCTGCCGTGGACATCTTCAAGTTCATGCACACCGCCACCACCACCACCACCACAGAGCCACCGTGGCTTCGGAGGCTACTCCCCACCCTTCCTCTCCGGCCCGGTGTCCCTGAACACTAGTCTCACGACCAGCAGCCCGGCTAAAGGCCCGGCGGACGAGCCGAACCGGTACTGTTTTCAGGACACGACCCATAAGGCTCTTGAGGAATCGGGTAAACAATGTCACATTTTTGTGGAGGACCATCACGGGGTTCCCTCCGCTCGTAGATCTTCTAGCAGATACGAATATTCAGATAGCAGTCGCCCTCAAGCGTCTGTAACCTCACTTGATCCGAATTCCACGAACGCAGCGAGTGTGAACGGCAGGAACCAGAACTCGGTCCAACAGTCCTCCAGTAAGCTCGCTATTTGTTGCAGGAATCCGCAGGCGGTAGATTGTTTTTAAGAGATAATGTGAAAATGCATGTTTCGGTTAATACTTGTAATCAAGGTCAAACTGTTTAAGTATTCAGAATTTTTTGCTGTGGGCTGGGGGCCAAATATCGTTGGTGGTTTTGTGTATTTTTCTGTAGATTATAACCTTGCGTCTTTAAACGGTTTGGTGTGTGTGCTTCTCGTTCCAGGCGCGTCGTGGTGTTCATCCCAAACCAGAACTAGGAAGAAGAGGAAGCCATACACAAAACCCCAGCTCGCTGAACTTGAGAATGAGTTCATGATGAATGAATTCATAAACAGGCAGAAGAGGAAAGAGCTGTCGCACAGACTGGACCTGAGCGATCAACAGGTGAAGATATGGTTTCAGAACCGCAGGATGAAGAAGAAACGACTGATGATGCGGGAACAAGCCTTCTCGTATTGAAGAAGAACAGCCCTACAACGTTTTCATCTGCTCGGACCACTGTCGACACCAAATCAGTATTATTCGTATCATTTGTAGGCTAGAAAAGTTTTTTTCCCCCCGCATGCATCACTATGAGATGGAATTTATTTATGATATGTGATGACATTCCTGTAAAAAGTGTGACAAGAAGTCAGAAAAAAATCAATGAGATTTATAATAAATTAGATAATAATTAATAATAAATAAAATATAAGCATCCTGACGAACACAAATTACAGTTTGTGACGTTTCTGCTATTTTAAAAAATGGCATTGTCTTTTTCATATGAACGCATGAATGATTAAATTGACGCCTTTGTGCATTTTGTATGCGGCGACACAGATAGGTCTACGTGTCCGCCTTGTTGTTTGTCTTTGTTTAAAAGTATTATACTAATGTTTTGTTGGACTATCAAAGTTTAATAAAACATTTCTCAAATTGAAAAATATTTGTTTTATCTGATTTAGTTTGTCCTCGGGATATAGTTGGATGTAAAAGGTCTTCATAACCCATCATTGTAGGCCCAGGTATTTTTTTTTATGAAAACAAGTGAATTTCAAAGGCCCCACAAGGGTCTGAGTGGCTTATAATTCGTGGGTTAAATATTCAATTAACGCATTGCATTAAACGAGTGAACGTAAACAGAACAAATCCTCTCTCCTCTTCTTCTCTATGCGGATTTAGAGGCCGCAGCAGTTGCCTACATTTGCTATACCTTCTTTGTAATTAAACATATTTCCACTGAAAGCCTGGCATTTGAATAATCCTGATGCGTCAGCGGATATAGGCCTTAGTTTACTAACCTTATCCGACCATCCAGAGGCGCGTCTATTTAAAGCTCCTGCCATAGTAGCCCGTGAACTTGTTCACAGGGATTGTGGCTTCAGTTTGCTTTTAGACATTTAAATGTCAGAGAATGAGGCAAAAAGTAAGCATTTAAATGAGTAAATGTCGGAGACACGTCTAGGAAATATAGGTAATATAGGCTACATATAGGCAAGATAATACACAATAAGTAGGCCTAGGCGATTGGGAGTACAGACTGCAGTACAGACTGCATATCTTTCGTTGTCTTTCAATGACATCAAATATATAGCAGTGTGGTATTATATTAGTAGTATTATATTCAACATTTCTGGGTCTATATTAGGCCTATATGTTATATTTATTAAGACCAGCAGCCTAATCCTAGGCACAGTCGTCATCCATAAACACGTTAGCCATCCCAATATGTCTTAAGTCGCTAGAAGCTTGTAACTTGATATTAAAAGCCAGATTTGACTGCATCAGTGACATATGACACTACAGACTTATAATTAGACTCCTAGATTATGTTAAGCCTAGAATAAACATCAAGTAGGCTAGTCTTTGTAGGCTACGTAGCGCGTTATGCTATAGCTGTGTAGGCTAAGGACTACTATTATAGGCCTGTATTGTTTAAATAAAGATGGAAGAACAACATACAGCTGGATTGCATGTATATTTATTTATGTATCTTGTATTATTCTGAATGTGCGTCTGGCCCACACATATCCTACAGGTCTACGCGGACCTATTTGACTGCGTCACTTTCTTTGATGTTTTAGTTTTAAAATGAAACCCAACACGTTAATATGCGTGGGAAATGATCATACATGAATAGTTGTTGGTCATGTGTATTTTGTAGATCATTCTGTTTAGCGTTTCGTTTAGGCCTGTATTGATCAAACCCGTCATTAAAACATACATGCAAATAACAGAAATTATAAATTAATCTATAGATATAGGCATCAGATACATCAGATATGATGTATCATATATATGTTATGTATTATTGTTAGACCACGTTGAGTCAGAGCAGCGACAAATGAAAGTGATCACGTTTCAGTATAATCATGTTTTGTTTTGATTTAATCCGTGCATTATCTCACCATCAATGTAGAGTTAGGGTTAGGGTTTAATTAGTAAAATAGTACGGACCCTAGGCTATAGTTAATGTGCAAACATAGTTTAGCGTATTTTATCTAAACCGTGCCTAAAGCCTGGTCCATGTGTATCGCAGCTAGTCCTATTATATATGGCTAACTGTATACCTGTATAACAGTATGTTTAATCCAATCCACAACGTTACAAACTTCGTGCAAATTCGTGCATTGCCACCATCAAACCATTATCTTAGCCAGTAGGCGTCCCTGGGTTGTTGTTATTGTGTTTTGCCCAGGGGCCCAGGGCCCTCCAGCAGCACTACTGACAGACAAAGGCAGAGGGCAGTTCCGGCTCTGCAGACACTGGGGGCGCCAAAACAAAGTTAAGGTCAAGTATTCGGTGTGAAGTTGTCTAAAATCTTGGCACAATATTGGCCAGTTGTCTATTTACATCCACACGGTGTTCTCTTAACTGCGTTATGATTACATTTTAGCGCTGTGGAGCGCGTTGGAACGACCCCTGGAGTAGGTACTGGTGTGTCTGAAGGCATTTTACAATTAGATCTCCAGCAGAACAATCAGAGCAACTCGACCGCGTGATGTGGAGCCACGCTGCTTGTGTTTTATAGTTACTGAGAAACACTTCTCACACTTTTCTTTCATTTGTTCTTTCCTCGCACGATTTGTTTTGCACATAATATAATAACCACGAATAACGTGCTGACTGTAGGCCTACTACTAATAACAATTAGGCGTATATGATAATAACAAGGATATAATAGTTCATCGTACAAATTAATACATTGACCAAAACCAAATGTATTTGTGCATTTTCCACAAATGTAAGTTGAAATACATTTCCTCATTTCACTTAACGTTTTTACTTTGTTTTGTCGCTGTAGGTAAATAAGCGTTGCGCTATTTTGTTTATTAATAATAAAGTATTTATGCTGGCACGCAGGTGTTTTCACTGTTAATTTGTGGGTCTAGTTTTGCTGTTGTCAATTTAATGTTCTGTTCTTATATATAATATACATATCATAAAAGCATTTCTCCACATGTGTTGGTTTCTAATCATTGGGTTGTGGTGTAGTAAACGGCAGGGCTGAATATAGCCTGGAAGGCCTCGGTTCGGGTAAGTTTTAGTTATCGTAGCCTATGTTCTAGAAAACCACATGCTGGAATTACACATTACGCATTTTAAATTAATAAATATAAACTTGTATCTGAAATAGCATTTACAATTGATCAAATCTAACTCGAGGTTGCCAAAGTTCCTGCCCAGCCCTACAAGTCAAATTAGTGTTTTTTCCCCTAAACGTATTTTCTGTTTGTTTTTAGTTTTAAAAAATGTATTTGACATATTGACTATCCTACATTTTTAGAAAATTAAAATGGAAAATATACTCACAAAGAAAAACAAACTCTTCGAAGCTGCATGGCGGATTTGTTTAATTCAAACTGTTGGTACAAGTCCTTCTCCCGCCGAGCCGGCCTCGACTAAAAGCTTACTTTAACTAGTGAGCGCCCCTTTGTTTGTGCAATAAAATCAATTTCCCGCAGACGGTTGTTGGTGACTGCTTCGTGCACACCAACCCAGACGGTCAAAGCCAGTGGGATTTCTCTGTACTTGGCAATGTAGCGCCACGTTTAACATATCTCGGTGACAGTTTAAGTTTATTTTTTTGGGGGGTTGAAGACACTATGCAATGCGTAATGTCTGTGCATCGTGGTTATTTCAACTAGCAGTCTATTGCTCTGCATCTGGAATGTTAAGGTAGGAGAACAACCACTGTCATATCACCACAAACCCTAATAATATGTACTTTCTGAAATCTAAATGTCTAAATGTTTTATTTGTGTGTTGGATTTTAAATGACACCCATGCACCTAAATGTGTTTTGTTCCTTGCGTAAAATGCGTAAAGCTTCAAGCTTCAACTATTCTTCTTATTTCGGTATACGCTGAAATGTAAACACGTCCCTTTAACATTCGTAGTTTATATTACATTTCATTAAATTTAAATCACATGTTTCCATATCTCCCACGAGTACACATCCCACAGGCATATGCAATACGTGTTTATAACGGATTACTATAGTAGCCAATACGGGTGCACGCGTTGTGGCCTTATTGGAGCTTTTCGGCTCCAAGTTATAAGTCGAGGTCATTTTCAATGTGTCTAGTCTGTCGCTGCAACCCACGGTGTCTTCTCCACAGCACACGGATTAATCCCTACGTGGTGTGGGTGCCATTTCATGATGAAGATTACGTTACCCTAAACCCTCAGTGATATATTCCAGCGGTGCTTCACACATTTCCCTTCCTCGAGCCATAGGACAAGAAGGCTGAGAGGAGTTGCCTACACGCCACCACAACCAATGAACTCTCGTGTCTCATGTGCCCACATGAGTTTCCGAGGACAGTTTTTAATGAGTGATATTGATATATGGTAAATTCCTTGCAGGATCACATGACACAATTACCTCAAGAATCGATGAAGATGAATTGCAGGTCTGCCTACGTTTCCGATTTTTTCGCCTTCTCGAGTTCGCTCCACACGCCTATGGTGCAATACATGGACAAAGTTTAACACAGTCAAGCTTTCCTCACTATTGCAAAGGGAAGGGGAGAGATGACGGAATACGATGATCGCAGCAACTGCGCTTCTAATATGTATTTACCGAACTGTACCTATTACGTTTCGGCGCCTGATTTTTCATCAGTTACTTCCTTTTTACCGCAGACCACTACGTGTCAAATTAATTTTCCATATTCTCCCAACATAGCCCAAGTCCAGCCAGTTCGCGAAGTCGCTTTCAGGGATTATGGACTGGATCATCCGAGCAAATGGCACTACAGGGGCAACTACGCGTCGTATTACTCTACGGAGGAGATCATGCAACGGGATTTAATTCAGTCTTCTGGTAGGGCGGACATGTTATTCAAAAACGACTCCTACGGCCACCACGTTGGTGCGAACTCGACGTGCAATTTTCTCGCTAATGTTGGCCGGAACGGGGTCCTTCCGCAGGGGTTCGACCAGTTTTTTGAGACTCTGAACTCGGAGAAGACCAACCCGGAGCACACAAAACAAAAGACAGAGTCGCCTGTCCCCGTGGAGGCTACAGATAATGGTGAGACAATAAACAAACCAGAACAATCCAAAGCAGAGTCAACGGAGAACCTCAATGAAGACTCATCCTTGGACTCCGGTGACAAGACCAGCGATCAGAGTAAGTATCGCTTTTGTAGACAATGGACGAGTGCGTAAGCTCGGTCCACCACCATGTCGGTCGAGTTTTATGTGTCGCTTTATAAGCATGCAAACCTTTTTATATCCCTATAAGATGTACTTTATGGTCACAAAGGTATTTACAATGGGAACGTTACCAAACGCTATTTCTGCTCACTGATTTGTTTATCATAACGGCAGTTTGCGTATTTGTTTAAATGGACATGCATAGCCTGTGTATGCAAATGCAATTCGCTGTTTCTTGAGATGTCGGTTTGCAAGGACTTAAAGAGGTAAAAAAAAATGCCACACGGTTTAAAGTAGGCCTACACTTCTCTATAGCCCTATGAAACTATATCGCCATTGTATAGGCCTGGTGCACATTCACCAATATGTATAAATATATATACAAACCATTCGCACCATGTAACAGTCAGGCTATGTGAAAAAGAAAGGTGCACAATTTACATACGAATTCTGAGTAGGACTGTGTGTGTGCGTGTGTGTGTGTGTGTGTGTGTGTGTGTGTGTGTGTGTGAGAGAGAGAGAGAGAGAGAGAGAGAGAGAGAGAGAGTGTGTGTGTGTGTGTGTGTGTGTGTGTGTGTGTGTGTGTGCGCGCGCGCGCAAAAGAGCGTGCGTTTGAGAGCGGGAGAGATGAAAAAGGTCCGCATTTGTGTGCGTGTGCGCGCGCTCTAGTTCGCCACACGTGCACGCCTGTTGAGTCCGACCGAGAGAGAAAGCTTTTGTGCTGAATGTCAAAGGGAACACAGTTGCTACTTCTTACTTTATATTTCAACAATTGTCACGATTTCCTCGTTTTCTCATCTACTGTTGTTTTTTTTCTCTCTGTGCAGGTTCGACAAAATCGCGAAAAAAGAGATGCCCTTACTCAAAATACCAGATCCGAGAACTTGAACGAGAATTCTTCTTCAACGTTTACATCAACAAAGAGAAGCGGCTACAGTTGTCCAGGATGCTGAATCTGTCAGATCGCCAGGTGAAGATCTGGTTCCAAAACAGAAGAATGAAAGAGAAAAAACTCAACCGCGACCGTCTACAGTATTTCACTGGGAATCCCTTATTTTGATGATGAACACATGGACCAGATAAACCCTTGGTCAAAGACACGGACATGTCGGGTGGGAGACATGGTGATATATATGATATATGGGATCAAACTCAAACATTTTTAAGACTGTCCACCCCATAGCATTTTTTTGGAAATTGTTCGCTTATGGCGAAAGAACGCAAATGCTGTTAAGTGTGGACGAATTGACGATATTTTTTGGTGTTTGTATAATCAACACGTAACATTTTACAAGTCTGGTATATGAGGACACATTTATTCAGTGAATTTATTTATACAAAAAAAAGCCCACTTGTGTATGCATTTTAAATATGCATGTGATGTATTGTGGTGTGTGAAATAAAAACATGTATTATTTAAGGAACTATACACCTCCATGTTACGCAGGATAATCGTCTAACCAATACATGTGTTGGATTGTGAGGCCTTCCGCTGTTCGAAGTTTGGTGTAGGCTATATGGCTCTTTTATTTCTTATACTGGATTGTTTGCTAAACCTTGAACCGTCTAGACAGGACAATAAAGACAGCTGTAAATGCCTAAATAAGGGGCAATTGCCTCAACCACAAGAATACAAGCGAACCGAGTCTTTCCTGTAAGAAAGACATTTAACTGCAGGCCGCGGACCTTCACTTCTTCTCACTTGACAACAAATAGCCTAAAGTCTAAAGTCTCAAATGCCCTTTTTTAAATTGCTTTGTTGTAATCCCAGCTCTCGGCCTAGTCGCCAAGGACAAAGACAAGTCTCGCTGCTGTAGTAATGATAATGATGACGTCTAGGCCCATTGCCATGCCTTTTCGCCTAACAGTGTTTTGTGTGCCGTCAGGCTGAATCAACGCAATGCATACAATTAATTGTTTATTGAACTAGTGTTAACCCGTAATGTATATAGACACATCATTTATACTATACATTTTTGGGCCTACATATAACAGCAACACGTGGCATGTGTAGGCCTATATGTGTGTATGTGGCGGGTTGATAGGCTGTCTGGGAGTATATTTGCGGTCAATGAAAAGTGATCATCACCGATCATTAAAGGGATCGCTTTCCTCGAACCCGCGCCGTGGATGCAATAATGGGCACATAAATGAATTCTTGCGCATGAATGCCATCCCATTTGACATTCTGGCGTCGCTTCTCATTTTCGCCACACGAGGGCAGACTTGTAGCTCCTGGTCATAAGAGAGATCAAATGTTTCATTTGATACCTTGGTTATTATTTTTGGTTGAAGCACACATATGTGGGTAAATAGATGGCATAGATACAGCTCTACAAATATATAAATACAAGCCAACATGTATATATATATTTGTATTTGTGTTGGTACGTTGTTCGAACAGCGGTCTGTCTGAATAATAACTCTCATTAACCCGAACAGTGATTTTATTTAATTCCTACAAAGTTTGACTATACAGTTGAACGCTTTTCAGTTATTCTCGTTTAGAGTAATGTAAGTTATATATTCTATATATTCTATAATGACAGTGATAATGTGTTCTGTATAAATAGTTAGGCCTACATGATATCGGCAGGCACAGTGCGTCAACATTAAAAGGTTGAAGTAGACTATTAGTATTATTATATCGTATTATCTAAATCACATGACACATATAGACAGACCTCATTCCAAGCCCTGCAAATAAATAATCAAATAACCTTCTTATCAACAATTTGTCTCAAAATCCTTAAAGAAAAGTCCTTTAAGAAACACAAAGTTGTACACAATGCATGTAATATGTTAATAAAGGTAATGCCTCAGAAATAATTACATAAATATAACTGTGAAAGAAATATTTTACTCGATTTTAAATGCTATTTTACTTTCAATTTAAAACCAATTATAGTTCTAGTTAAATCTATGTCCCCTTAAAATAGTTTCCATTTATTCTTGTCATTTTGTCATATTATGATCTCAGCCAGAATGTGTTGTAGTGAACGGGCGTGTAGGTCTACAGCTTATTGTGAAAACAATCGGTAGCAGCAGTATTATAGCAGTATTGGTTTGTTTTCATTTATCCTAACTCGCAGCTGGCCTGTTTTTGGGACGCATAACATTGTTACTTTCCATGTGTTAGTAGGCTAAAGTCTTCCTTACATGCGCAATGGAGGACAGAGCGAAGCAGATTTAGAGAAATATAAACAGTTTACATTTATCTGTAGTCATTTGGAAGACGCTTTTATTCAAAATGAGGCTAAGAACAAGAACAATCAAAACATAAAAGCAACATTGCAGCCACTACAAAATGTAAGCACAGCAAAAACATAAATAAGGAAAACACAACCACGTAAAATGTAGGAATCCCCAAACCGTTAGTTTGAAAAACAGTTGCAGGTCTAAACAATTCATCTTCATTTCATTATTTAAATACTTAATATCCATAGTTTCAAAATAACAAAATAATATAGGACTACTAGACTATATATTC
>OMNO01031475.1:0-11631 GCA_900303215.1 Trachyrincus scabrus | reverse complement strand
TAGGTAGGGAGAGGAAGAGGGAGAGGGAGAGACAGAGAGAGAGAGAGAGAGAGAGGGAGAGAAGGAGAGACAGAGAGAGAGAGAGAGAGGGAGAGAGGGAGAGACAGAGAGAGAGAGAGAAGGAGAGACAGAGAGAGAGAGAGAGAGAATGAGAGAGGGAGAGACTAGGTAGGAAGAGGGAGAGATAGGAGGGTGGAGAAGGCAACAGAGGAGCTGGAAGCTGCTCCCAAGCCGGACAACAACAACGACCAGTCCTGGTAGGAGGCCCGAGCTGAGGTACTCCCCCTTCCACTTGGAACACTACTCAAATACATATGATGCAGAACGGCAGCAACACAGAACCATAAACACGAAGACACATGAACAATAACGCTAAAAGGTGTTCCTAAAGTTTTAGTTAGCGCCAATATGGATTTGACCAATACAGCCTTTTCGGCTGTATTGGTCAAATCCATATTGGCGCTAACTAAAGGATAAACCCAGGTGTCCCTCATAACACTCACTATGGGTCTGATCTTTTCATGGGCATGGGACACCGCTGTGCAATCAGTCTGCTGAACACACTAAACCAACTATTCCCAACAGACAATCAAGAGCATAGATGGACGTGGTGCGTCTACGTTTGTATATCTTTTTTTCAATATGTACGACTTCTATACGGACAACTATTTGAACTTGCGACCCTGAAGTACAAGGAGCCATGATTCACACGTGTGGTTTCTCCGTCTTACATGACAACATGCTGCTTGATTTCACATCCCTCTCGGGAGACTCGCTTCTGGAAGTGATCTACTGCCTTTATTTGTAATGTTCTTACTCTGAGTACAATGGCAAGGAAATTGTTCCTGTCAGAGCTGTGTGTGTGTGTGTCTGTGTGTGTTTTGTGTATCTGCGAATGCATGTGTGTATGTGCATGCACTTGGCCGTGTGTGTGTGTGTTTGTGTGTGTGTGTGTGTGTGTGTGTGTGTGTGTGTACATCTTAGGACTCAGTACTTGGACTTGGAGTATGTATGATGACTTTGCATCACATGACTTTGTGTGTGTTACGATGTTGATGTGAGGCATATTATGCAATAATATGATTATTTGGAACACTTTTGGTGGATTCTGATTGGCGAGATAAGAACAGTGTTGTAAATGTTAATTGTGCAACAATTCTTTACTATAATCACCCACTGTCCCACTAACATGCACATACACCCGCACAAGCATGCATGCACAAGCATGCATGCACACACACACACACACACACACACACACACACACACACACACACACACACACACACACAGACCTATACACCTGGTTTGTGAACTATGTATGTATGTCCTGTTTAAAAAGAAGCAAGCTTTACGTGTTGATATGCAGAGAGAAAAATGAAGTCATTCCAGGCCATGGACTAACATAAACATGCATACTGTGGTGCTCCTTTCATTTATGACAACACAGCAAAGTCCACAACTCACTTGATCACTTGCAGTCACACGCAAGCCCCCCCCACACACACACACCTGTCTCCAAGAATGATCTCTAAGTTGATAAGCGGCGGCGAGCTGTGTAATAAAGTCTATACACTTCAATCATTCACACTAAGATCAGGCATAGCTGATTCAAGCTCCGTTTCAATATATGGCCGTGTTTATAACTGCCATGACCTGAAGGGAGGTTCAATCGCAAGAGTTTTGTCCTTAACTAACTTACTTGTTGAGTAAGTAACTCATTAATAAATCATTTGTGCGATTTGATCTAAGCGCCTTATACGCAGGCTATTGTGTTGTAGCCTATATGATGTAGCCTATAGGGCTAAGTGATGATACATCCATTCCACCTCAGTCGTATGGAAATATATAATCATGTTCTGTCTTTTAAAGTCACAACATTACTGGACTCAAGTGTTGTTAAAGGCCTACGCCATGCTGATGGCGGGATTACAGCCAATGAACAGGTAGACAGCAACAGGTAGACAGGTAGACAGCAACAGGTAGACAGGAACAGGTAGACAGCAACAGGTAGACAGCAACAGATAGACAGGAACAGGTAGACAGCAACAGGTAGACAGGTAGACTGCAACAGGTAGACTGCAACAGGTCGACAACAGTGGAGCAGATCTTCCGGCGCACATGTTGATCCACTACAGAGTTTAAATCGACGATCGGAAATATATTTAAGTAATTTAATTATATAATCATTTTCCCGACTAATGAACACTCATTCAAAAAATGGCGATATGCTAAACCTACGACGTATATACAATTTGCGTTGCGTTTTACACACTGCGTTTAGTCTCCACGCGTCTGCGTGTGAGATAGCCTCGACAACGCGACCCGCGGTCCTGTAGGCTTTCTTACCTTCACTGGAGTTGTACAAGTTGTGCCAATACCGAGACTCCCTCGTCGCTGATGATGTCCCCTGCTCCTCTTCCTCTCCTTCTTCTGTAGAGATTCGCCCTGTGACTACACCGCCGGTTAAATAGCCTCCAGCAGCGCAACTTCAGCGTAAAAGTGTCCCCTTTGAAAAAAAAGGAAAGGGCTGTCCTGTTCAAGTGTGTCTGACTACTGCCTGTCTGTCTGTCACGCTGCTGGCCGCCTCCCTCCCCGCCCGCCCTCCATGGCAATACAACAAAACATCAAGTGGAATGACGCTTACGTGTTAAATTACATCCAACACACACACACACACACACACACACACACACACACACACACACACACACACACACACACACACACACACACGCACGCACACACACACACGCACGGACACACGCACGCACACATGCGAGTGTAGGCAGGCCTACGCGTAGTTATTTTGTTGTTGCTTTGCGCAGATACTGCCTGCAGTATAATAATATGATACAATAACTATAGGCCTACATCATGTCCTCGTTTGTTTCCAAAATATAGAGTTTAATACAGAACAGAACGTCATTAAATAATAAGGCAGGTATTTGTGTGACATTGTTCCTACGCGTTCATAACTATTACATCAAATCTAACAGTCATGAAGAGATCTGGGTCAACTGTGTTAGGCCTGTTCCCCTTCTACTGCTCATCTATAGATTAAAGAAGAACCTTCTCATCAGCTGATGAGAAGGTTGCAACATGGCAGCGCCTCGTAGCATCCTTTAATGACCGGTCCTCTCCTAACTAGCTTCCAGTGAATAGGACGTTGTCACACTCGTGGTGCATTGACCGCTCACGCTGCGCCCAGTCATGGCTCTGATACACCGGAGAATGGTGGGAGAGGTTCGGCTGACGCTCCTTTCACTGTGGACCGAGAGCAGGACAATTGCTCTCATCTGGTTTAATCCATTTTCATCCAGTTTCAGATGCCGCTTGTGACGTTTACGCTTGTCTAGAGGGCCCTCTGCTGGCCATGGATGAATACTGCAGCACACATAACTTAATCAACCTCTAATTGACCCAACAGGGTCCTGCTCTTATTAATTAATCTCATGGCCATAGTTAGAATTGACTTTTTTGAAGAATGATCGAAATATATCAGTAAGTGAAAGGTGATGAAGCACACATGTAATATTTCTTCTTAGAAATATATTTATACTACAGATATCACAGGACGCATTACCATAGGTTCGAAGCTTGTTGAAACTAAACTGAGCCGACGGTGAGAAAAGGTGATATTTCTCCACGTGAACAAAAGCAACAGCTCCAACACATCACTCACACAATACTTTGGTGGAAGGGATGGATCCACATCTTTATTGACTGTACAGAGAAAACAGTGTCAGTCACCGGATCATGCAAAGCGGTATTGCGTTACAGTTAAAAACACAATACGAACCGAACAAATATACTCATATATTATACTCTAATTACGGAGCCTCAAAAAATAAATAAATCAATATTTTACAAAAAATAAACTCCTGAGATGGCACATACATACAAACATACCGTACATACATACAAATACAGTACAATATGTTGTATATTCATTTACTTGTTACGCGGTATCACAGATCATGAAGAAAGCAGATGGGTTAATAAGCAGTCCTGTCAGCGTGAGACGATGTTATTATTCTTACACTCAGAGACCTGAAACACAGCAACTGGGGTTAAAAGTGGCCCAGCCAAGGCCTGCCGGTTAATTCCAGGTCGGCTTAACAATATCGGCTTTCATACTCTGTGTGATGAACTCATGTGTTCACTGATAAAAGCCACGAGGATGAGACTGGAACTCTGAGTCTCACACTCTTAACTGTCGTCAAGACAGACCTGGAATGTAACAGCTGGACACAAACCTCGCAAAGGAAGCCCGGACAGTGTGTCCAAAAGTGGCGGACGGAGAGGTGTCGTATGCCGGGTGACGCCACGGTTTCTCGGACAGCGCTCGGCAGTCACGTCGAGGTGTTATTGCGCTACTGTCGCGCCACCGTCGCCGTATTTATTTTTCTTATTTGTCTTTTTTTTCTTTTCTTCTTCTCCCAATGACAATAATTAACAAATCACACTACTGTTGAATAGATCTACACGGAGGTGAACAACGCACGAATCACCAGTCACAAGTCACGGACACAGAGTTGAGGAACTACCCGAAATGGAACAACATTACTTCAGCTGGGAGTGTGTCTTTTTTTTGGAGTGCCCAAAAGCTGAGCAGTGGCTAAACGTGGAGGGATTTCAAAGAGCACTGGACCCAGGTCTGCACTGCTAGCACATCAAGCTGTGAATTTAATCAAATGAACACCAGCTTCACAATAAGGCTACAACAACTAGAGAAAGAGAGATAGGGACGGAAAGATAGAGAAAGACAGAGGGAGAGAGAGAGAGAGAGAGAGAGAGAGAGAGAGAGAGATGAGTCATGCTGAGACGGCGAACTCGCAACACAATAAATGGCTGCAGTTTCTGTCACAGGTTTAGGACATGGGTCATTCATTGAGACTGTTATACTGCTGTGGAGTTCTGTGGAAATGTTAGTGAGCTAGTCCAAGGGCAAAGTTAAAGGAGAAGGGTGATAGAGACAGACAGACTGATAGCCTGGTTGGTCTGGGCTGGCTCTGAACTCAACTGCTGAGTGGACATGCCTTTGGCTAAAAGAAGGTATTGAGACTGGCTGTGAATCAGACAGGGAGAACTGGGTATTTTCTTAATACACACTCACTGGAAAGGAGGGGGGTGATACAACAGAACACCTGGAGTGGTTAGCACCTTAACATACACTGCCACACCCTATTAACACACAGCAACCATCATCTGTAGGGCTGCTGCAACTCAGGATTAAACATTGGGAAAGGTAGTCTAGTAGCCGTTAATAAAGTGCACCAAATCCTGCCACAAACTTTTCACTATCAGCAATTAATAAAACACAACACAAATTATGTACTCACACTCTTGATTTACAAGCATGTCTGCCTATCTTATGGAGAGTGGTATTCTGAAACCAAGCAGGCCAGGCCATTCAACAACATAGCAGAAGCAGCCACGGAGGGTACGCAGGAGGACAACATTTCCTAAGGATTGTGTTTGGAGGGCCGGTTATGCAAGAACCATGCCTTGGCGACCACCTCCCACCCACTTTTATGTCATCTGAGCTGGGCTGGCAAATAGCTGGAAGGAGTTCTAACTTCCACCATCGCCAGTTGAACATACTGCTGGAAATGTTGTTGTGGAAGCCCCTCGTCCGTTCTACGCCCTGCATTAGCCTAAATCTGCCATTTTGGCCCACTGCTCGCCACAGCAGTGCTACTGCACCATGCATTCATAGAGCGAAGGCTGGTAGTACGATTGCAATGAGAAACGCCAGTGACGACTTGTTCAATATGGACCTACAAGTATTTCAGTCATAACTACAGCGTACATGTAGTGACCATTTTGTAATGTCTATGCCAATTGATCTAAAGTGAAGTACAGACTGAACTTCTATTGAATAACCAAAATAAATGTTTAATAAGGTCATAATTACATACATATAATTATAAATACACACGCATACATTCATACATACATACATACATATATCCCGTATTGTGGGCAGACAGTAATGAATGACATACAGTCATTCATTACTGTCTGGCTGTTCTCAGCAAGGCAACAACATTCTAAACAAGCACACTAGAGCCCCTACTCAAGGGTCAAAACAAAACAATTAACTGTTTCTGGGTGACTAGATTACAAATGGTTTGTCAACAGCAAACACAAACCTAACATGTTTTTAACCAAAGGAGAAGTTGGAGAGGAGACACTGAAAGTGTAGCACAAACGTGGTAGTCAACCAAATGCCCCTTTACAGCGATGCCCATACCTCAACACGCACGTATTTATAGGTAGGGTTCAACTGGAGTGCCAGAGAAACCAACATGAACATGGAGATTACATACAAACTGTACACAGAAAACTAACCCTCACTGCACGGCAGTCTACTTTTAACAAGACAATAGCCACAATCACTGTAAGCCACATCAAGTATTTCTCAATTACAGTTTCTCAATTGCACAGCTCATTCCCAGATCGTCTTGTGTCCCTTCCATCCACTCTACAGGCATTCAGAACCCCACACATAGACAGTGCAGCATCACCATAGGTAAGCACTATAAGCAGTGTGCTCAGCAAGCTCAAACATATCAAATGTGACAGCCTATGGCTCCCATCGTTATCTGTCCCTTCACTCATTCTGATAATGACATCACCATTGTTGTGATAGACATTGAGGTATCGCAATAACTAAACTGAACTATTGAACCATTTGTAGAAAGCTGCACCCATTTTGGCAATGAACACGCAACACGTTGCTCCTCGTCACATCAGCACCATGCCTACTGCAGCGTGCACGTTACCCGGGCATCAACTCCACACCGCTATATGGCCAACCCATCGCTATTATTTAACAATATGAAAAGCAGAATGACTCACTGCCGATGTCTAAACGCTATCACGGCGATGATAAACTAGCCAAATTCCGTCTTAGCATTTATAAGTAACCGGTGTTTGTGCTGCGACTTGATCATTGGGCTACTTTTGCAATGACATATGGGGCGTGTCGGACTGTCTTAATCCTTCGTATACCTAATCCAAAGTAGGCTACAGCGAAAACGTCCCCAAAGAAATGGACACAAAACTACGACAATGATTAAACCGATATTAAATCTATCGTGCTGCGCCATGATGCTAACTTTCCTAGGCCCAATCTTGAACAACCACGTGGTTTAACCTGCTTTGGCGCGAGCAGTGTGGGCACATAGCAGTAGCCGGTTTAATATCATACCTTGTCTGATGATGATGACAACTTCCCAAACAAAATCACAATACGTCTGATCGACATCCATGCGTTTCCTGCGCAAACGTACCTGCAGACGAGTGGAAAATGACAACTATATATCTGCTAAACTGATGACTAGCTGTCACATTGACACTAGCGACCAAAGGCTAAGATTACGCTGACGATGGCTAGCTGGTTAAGATCAACACTGAAATAGTACAATGCATCACAAGCCGATCGATGACTGTATCCAATACTGACTAGCGATGACAGGCGCTCGGTACACTTGGTTTCGCATCCCTACATTAGCATCGTAGCCAGAGCGAGGGTACACGTGTCAGCTCACCTTGCACTGTGATGCAGTGCAGTGGATGCTGCCTCTTTTTCAGCACAGCAATCAATCCACTATACAGTTTGGCACATAACCATAACTTCTATTAGACCCACAACTATATCTAATAGAGCCCGTTGACCCGGTGACACTAATCGGGGCCTGGATTAAGGTGTCAACCAACAAAGCAATCGCCTTGTCATTATCATTAACCGCAACACATACCTTGCGCAAATGACTATTTACGGTTATACACGCATGTTACATTTCGGATCACTATGGCGAGAGGGAACCCACCTTTTTATTACTTGCTACGTTTCACTTGATTGCTAATAATGCAACTCCGATCCGCTTTATATACTTTCTGTGGCTAATTATTTACCGCATGTTGGAGGTTTCTTTTCCATTATCACCACATCTTTGTTTACAATAATAATCGGGGCAAAACACACTGCAAGCAAAAGAACGTGAAGCAGATAACCACTATCTTGTGGGGGACCTGGCAGGACACAGCCCTGTCCCACGCAGCCGACGAGTGGTTGATTTACACCGTATTACACGAGCTAACTTGGCTACGATGTGGAGGTAGCGTGAGTGGCTAGCCCAATGGTAAATGACAAACTAATGCAGTAAATAATGTGGTCCCCGTTGAAACTAACCCATTTGTGAAGTGTCCACGACCGAATGGGGCATTTTAAAACCAAACGGAATGTGGCGCAGAAATGTCGTCTAACTAAAGTGTACTTCATACAACAACGTTAGCATGCTAGCTGGGCAGCTAAAGTAAAGAAAGAACACCCACGTCGTCTTACTAGCTAGCTCCTAAGCTAATCCACGAAAACAGCAGGAATACTAGTCAGCAGATATCAGTGAAGAAAGTCCCTCACAGCGATAGATATCACCGAAACAAACGCGAACTGTAGAGTTGAAGTTCACCTTAAGAAATCGTATAATGTTCAATGTCACCTACCCCGCAAAAGAGAGTAATTTATATTTGAAAAACTGAAATGAACGGCGTTACCTTTCTCTCCTTGAGTCCGCAGAGCCGGACGGACGGAAGATCTTCCCGGAAGCCGGTAGCAGCGAGGTGATTCCGGTACGATCCCATCATGTGATAACGGTCTGTATTAATCACGTTGGTAGTATGTATACGTTTCTTACTTTTTAGATTTTCTTTTATAGTGCAGGGGTAGTTTTTTATTTCAATAATACATTTAAACTCAACTCAAAATCGACCCAAATACACGAGTTTCATATACAATATACAGCTAAAGATGCATATTCTGTTAGATAGGCAAACCTCTCCCGATACCTCTGGTATATTCTGTATACCACCCTACTCAAATAGAAGCCCATTAATAATAATATATTGGCACTTAACTTATACCAGTTGGCTTTGGTCTTATCACAAATTCAAATGAAACAAATATTAGATCCTTTAAAACTGTGCTTTCAAAGTTTGGTTCATAATTATTCTATTTCTTAAAGAAAAATATTTTCTCTACAATTATTAATGCATTTTAATAGTAATGGCAGGTTTGCCTATGGAAAAAAGAAAAACAAGCCTGTAAATTATCACAATTCCACCAAGTGGACCAGAATTTTATTTTTGATGAAACTGTATACAGTTCTGTAAGAAAAAGAAAATACCCCAAGGAAAAAAACAGGATGAACATGACACCTTTTTTCCAAGCTTTAATTACAAAAAAGAAACAGGTGATGGAGGAACAGAAGAAAAAACAGAGCTCAAGTGATAATGTTGGCTGACCAGCGGTAGCACTAAGCGTTGTCAGAGCTAAGGGGGTTGTGAACATCGCCTGCATTTGAGCTTGACCAATCTCAGAACCACTGTTTCAGTACATGTGGGACACAGTATGACGCCGCAGTGTCGATCAGGTCCCAAGTTACCCCTCTGAGTGCCATAGCGGTCCAGTCACCCAGACCCTGAAACCATTTGATAACTACGAGGGGAGGGGCCACAGATGACAAAAGACAGCAAAAACGAAGGGTAGGCCAAGCATGGCTTTTTTTTAAGCCATGGAATAAGCAACATAAAATATAAGGACTTAAAAAAAAAGCCAGGAGGACTACCCTTCTAAATGCCGGAGGTGGCCAGTGATGGGCATGGGAGTGGGGGGGGGGCAAGGTCTAGGTCTCGTAGTTGGGGTTCTTGCGGAGAATTACGAAGCCCTCGAGGATGGGTGTGACTGGGAGGTACTCCTCGGTGGCCAGCTCGGCCCTCTCTCCGTGGGCCAGCAGCACCGGTGTGGTGTGGGTCTGGAACCCTGTGATGGCCTTGGGTTTACCCGCCTGGCCTACCACGTCCACCGCCTGCAGACACAATGCGCAAAATGACATGAATACAAGTATAATAATACAGAAATAACCTATAACCCAAACGACGTTGAGACCTGCTAGATCAAACTAGTGTCTGTACCTGTCCAACTCTGACTGACACAGGGAGGGGTCGCAGCTCCTCGTCGAATGTAACCAGCATACGTGGCTGCATGGCCGCGACCAGGCCATAGAGAACGTAGTGAGACTTCCCCAATATTACTGTAACACACAGAGAACACAAGGGTGTGGCATTAACAACAAAACGCATGACAGGGATAACCTGTCAAATCACTCTCACAAGGTATCACACAGATTTGTTTTCAAACTAATTTCAGAGAGCGACAGAGAACACGACGTACTGTTCTTGACATCGAGAAAGGAGATGAGGACCGTGAGCAGGCCGGCCACAGCCACCTGACTCATGAGCTGCCGGTCGCTGTGGTACGGACACAGTGTCAGCGTGCCTTTACCCAGGTGAGTCAGGCCCTGTGTGACGGTGAACAGAGGTTAACACAGGCAACAACGGCAGCAGTAAAGAGAGGAACAGGACTGTTGTGGTGAGCACCCACCTGCGCCAGGCGGACCATGAAGAGATTGTTGGGGTCCTTGGCGTGGTACTGGGCTAGCTGTCGCAGCATGGCCGCCAGACGAGCGTTATTCGTGCCTGGGGAGAGGACGAAAGTGTTGTTATGGTGACAAGCATCTCTGTACACACCTATCAAAAGAGAGCATTGTGGCATTACAATGAATGCCTGAGCAGAGTTATCAGGTGGACGTTTTTTAACCATGCCGTTCCAGACCTTTTCTCCAGAAAAGGATAGATAACAATACAATGCAAATAGAAGGTACACATTTGTCTTGTAACCATCACCCGATGAGTGAAAAAAAAAAAACATGAGAAATCGCAAATTGAAACGCAATTCTAAATTAGAGGGATAACATCGCTAAAACGGTGAGCTAGTGGCATTTATGCTACTAAATCTGTTCTACAACTTCCCAACTGCAATTCTACCAAATTGGATAATAAATAAGTAAAGCACAACAATTCAGACAGAGCTCCAAATACGTTTGTGGTCAGAGCCGTCACAGGAATTGTTTTTCCGACAATCGACATTTAGTCTTTACTCAATTCTATGCTACTTCTACTATTGTAATTCTTTTCAAAGAGCAACAAAATAAGATAGTTGCACCAAGATTAAATTCATAAAAAATATGTTTTCTATGAGACGCAGAATGTATGTATGCATGCATGCATGCGTGCGTGCGTGAAGGGGATCACGCCACGTGTGTGTGAGAAGGATCACGCCACGTACCGCTGCCCACCATGCCCATGGCGAAGATGGAGTTGTGGGAGACCTCTGGGTCGGCGTCGTGGGAGAACTTGCTGAGCGTGTCCAGGATGTTGAGGCGTGGGTTGGACACAGAGATCAGGGCCAGCGCCAGGGGCACAGCCCGCCTCAGGGTGGGCTCGCCGTACCGCAGCTTGAGGAGGAAGAGGAGGTTACAACCAGCTCTGGCTCATAGCTTTATACATATATATATATATATATACATATAATGATCAATACAAGTACATTTCTTTTTCTTCCCAAAAGCTGCATTTGTTTCTGAGGCTGAAACTCCTTGGGACTTGATCCATGACAAACCATTTCACAGGGTAATGACTCATAATGATTCATAATTAATAACAGTACTGTCCAAGAGGTAGTCACATAATGTATTATAAGAAGTCAAAATTGTCACATCTACT
>OMNO01031474.1:0-12167 GCA_900303215.1 Trachyrincus scabrus | reverse complement strand
ACCGGGAAGTCTGTTTACGTGAAGGAGAAGCTGATGAACAACTTGGACAAAGACCGCTTTCTGCCTTTCTTCATCAATTTCTCCGCCCGCACCAGCGCCAACCAGAGCCAGGTCAGCGATAAAAAAATACAGAATAACAGAATCTGCCTGACACTGAGGTCAATTGATTTCTGCAGTGCTGGGAAGTCCTAAAATGTTGTGAATGTTAGAAATTAGATAGATAGCGAACGATACTTTATTGATTCCTGAGGGGAAGTTAAAGCACACATCAGTACGGAGGCAAGTGATGATACAAATGTAGACAATACAATAAAATAAGCATCTGTATCGCCAATAGAACAATACAAAGTAAACATCTGTATGAAATAACATATCTATCAACAACAGCAACACAAAAATCGATGTAATAATATGTACCGTGTATTGACGTTGACACTTTGCCAACCACAAAGTTAGCTTGTTGTCATTTTCAAATCTTTGTTTTCCTCCCTAGAATATAATCATGTCCAGACTGGATAAGAGGAGGAAGGGGGTGTTTGGGCCTCCTATGGGGAGGAAGTGTGTCATCTTTGTCGATGACATGAACATGCCTGCGCTGGAGCAGTTCGGTGCCCAGCCCCCCGTGGAGCTCCTGCGGCAGTACTTTGACCATGGGAACTGGTAGGTCCACTGTCCACCGCTGCGTCCAGATCCAGTTTCAGATCCAGAGAAACACAAAGCCGATAAAAAAGGCCGCTTGCCGACTTGTGATTGTCGCTTTTTGTCAGGTACGACCTGAAGGACACCTCCAAGATCACGCTGGTGGACCTGCAGATCATCTCGGCCATGGGGCCCCCTGGTGGCGGGAGGAACGCGGTGACTCCCCGCTTCCTGCGCCACTTCAACATCTGCAGCATCAACGCTTTCAGCGACAGCACCATGGTCCGCATCTTCTCCAACGTGGTCGCCTTCTACCTCAAAAACAACAACTTCCCCCCCGAGTACTTCACTGTGGGAAACCAGATCGTGGCCGCCACAATGGAAGTACGTCCGTCCGAAGACGCGCACGAGACGTTGAATGAGATGTTTGATCGTGTGAACATAGAGCGTGTGAACGTGGAGTTTGGGCGATATCGCTGTGGCCTGGCATCGGGTCACGATCAGGGGGGGACATTAATTAAGACATTAAAGGATGGCCTCAGTGATCTCAAATATACATTTAGTCAACTTGTGATCTTGGTTTTCATCGATATCTGGTATTTGAGTATATAGTATTTAAATTTCCTTGTCAGTTCTTTATGAATATTTTGTCCAAAAGAGGCAAACGCCAATCAATGCATTCAAACCTGCACCAAGTCAACACAAACACAGGCGTGTCGTGTACAGTCGTCCACAAGGCTGCACTTTTTGACACGTACACATGCACACACGTGTCACACATTTTCATTCAGTAGCATTCTTGTGTGCTCTCCGCTCACGTCTTCCCCTCCCAAGGTGTACAAGAAGGCCATGCAGAGCCTGCTCCCCACGCCGGCCAAGTCCCACTACACCTTCAACCTGCGCGACTTCTCCCGCGTGGTCCAGGGCTGCCTGCTCCTGAGGAAGGAGTCGCTGGAGACCAAGGGCACCGTGACCCGCCTGTTTGTCCACGAGGTCCTCCGCGTGTTCTACGACCGCCTGGTGGACGCCGCCGACCGCGCCTGGCTCTACCGGCTGATGAAGGACATCGTCAAAGAGCACTTCCGGGAGTCCTTCGAGCAGCTGTTCGACCACCTGAGGAAGGACCAACAGGTGCGTTTGATTCGGCCGGTTGCTTCTCTGTGCTTTTGTCGTGGATTTAGAAGTACAGGGATTGACTTAAGTGTCAAGTCTGGAAGCGACGTCCGTTATCGAATCTGGCAGAGCTGATCACAAAAGTCTCAATGAAATTGAAGTTGAAGGTGTAACCGAGGATTTAGAGCAGATATACTGTAGCTTTTATGATTTACTATTTTCTTTTTTATTATTTCTAAGACATTTTCATCCAAAGCGACTTACAGTGAATTCAGATGCATGTCATTAAGGAGCCAGGTAGAGGGTTAGACACCTTTGCTCAAGGATCCTCAGTGTGCGGACACTGAGGATCGAACCCAGTACCTTGTGGCCCTAGCCACTAGACTATCCCGCACTATCCTAACTTTTAATTTGGATGTTGATCCTCCCCCCCCCTCAGCTGGTTGAGGAAGACATGCGTAACCTGTTGTTCGGCGACTACATGAACCCTGAACTGGAGGAGGATGAGCGCCTGTATGCCGAGGTGCCCTCCATGGAGAGCTTTGGTCAGGTGGTGGAAGTCTGTCTGGAGGAATACAACCAGACTCACAAGAATCGCATGAACCTCGTCATCTTCCGGTAAACCATTTTGACGCTATAGAATCTAAGTCAAGTTCAAGGAATGGATTATATTATTTTATGTTAGTGTCAGTGTTTTTTTTTTTATACTTCCAATACTTAAAGTGATATATGATGAATATATGATGAAAATTAAAGATACAATTAACATTTTTACTATTAAAGTAAATTATTCCTTTTAGAGTAGCTTTTAAATGATTTAATTTCCAATTGTCCCAACGTTGTAATGCCCCTTAGACCCACGAAGCACCACCTACTGTGCGTTCTTGTCCCTCTGCTCATACTCCACAGTTATGTGCTGGAGCACTTGTCCCGTATCAGTCGTGTGCTGAAGCAGCCGGGAGGCAACGCTCTGCTGGTGGGGGTGGGGGGCAGCGGACGCCAGTCCATCACCCGCCTCGCCGCCGCCATGGCCCACATGACCATCTTCCAGCCGGAGATCTCCAAGAGCTACGGCACGAACGAGTGGCGGGATGACCTCAAGGTCGGTGCGGTCTCGCTTTGCTTGACGAGGAAGAATATCAATATGTTGATGCTTTGTATATGTTTTTTCGTCAGTGCGTAGGATACGCCTCTATCCTCTAAACTATTGTGTTTTTCTTTCCACCGCTCCAGCTGCTGCTTAAAAACACAGGAGTGAAGGGTCAGAAGACTGTGTTTTTGCTGACCGACGCTCAGATCAAACAGGAAGCTTTCCTCGAAGACGTGGACAGTGTCCTGAACACGGGGGAGGTGCCCAACCTGTTTGCCGTGGACGAGAAGCAGGAGATCATGGAGGTATGGGGGGGCTCGCTGCATCCTTACAGAGCGGTGATGCGGGGACCTTAATGTGACCTCAGCCCTGTTCTGCTTCACCGATCCCCAGGCCGTCCGTCCCATCGCCCAGGCTGGTAATAAGGGTGTGGAGTTCAGCCCCCTGGCTCTCTTTGCCTTCTTTGTGAACCGCTGTCGGGAAAACCTGCACATCGTGGTGGCATTCAGTCCCATTGGCAACGCCTTTCGGAATCGCCTGCGACAATTTCCCTCGCTCATCAACTGCTGCACTATTGACTGGTTTCAGGTACAGAAGCCAACAAAAAACGTCATCGTGTATATTTCATATCGTCGCCTTCTTAAAACAATGGAACAAGTCATATTTTCAAGTTGTGAGAAAAACAGAATAAACTGAACCAAACATAGAATATATGTTATTTATTAATCATTTCACAGAGGATTAGATTACTTAGGCAAAAATATAATTTTCCTCAAAAAGCGACTCAGGGCCATTATTTTAGGAAGGTGACGATATTTAAAATATGAAAATCTTAACGTATTCAGTCAGCAATAACATATATGTTGACATTGATTGAACTACTTTGAGATGATATGAAGTGTTTCTATGCGCATGTCAGCCGTGGCCAGAGGAGGCTCTGGAACGAGTGGCAGACTCCTTCTTGGAGACCCTGGAGATGAGCGAGCACGAGCGGCAGCAAGTCATGCCCATCTGCAAAACCTTCCACACGTCGGCCATACGACTCTCACACAAGTAGGGTCGCTCCCTCTCCCTTCGCACCTGCCGTATTTATATTAACGTCAATATTAATATCATCAATATCTTCCCCCTGAAGATTCCTGTCGGAGCTGGGACGGCACAACTACGTAACGCCCACCTCGTACCTGGAGCTCATCGCCGCCTTCCGTCAGCTTCTGACCCAGAAACGAGACACCGTGATGAAGGCTAAGAAGAGGTACACCAACGGTCTGGATAAACTGGCCTTTGCCGAGTCTCAGGTGGGTCGCATTCCTAGCGATTTTGGCGCGGTTGTCTCTGGTTGTCTCTGGTTGTCTCTGGTTGTCTCTGGTTGTCTCTGTGCTCCGTGGTATCATGTTCTATGAAATATCATAGGTGGGCGAGATGAAGATGGAACTCGTCCAGCTACAGCCCAAGCTAGAGCAGGCAAAGATCGACAACACCAAGATGATGAAGGTAAACACTGGTAACACTTCACGATAAGGGTACGTTAATTAACCATTAATTAACATTAGTTAATTAGCAGTTATACGCATTATTATATAGCATTAGGCATAGGCATTAGGGTTAGAGTTAGTGTTAGGGTTATTGGTTAGGGGTAAATAATGTATAAATGAATACCTTAGTAAACATGAACACCCTCATTGAACGGTGTTACCTGAACATTCTGCACTTCCTCGCCCCCCTGTCTCAACTCTCAACTCTCTCTCTTCCACCAGGTGATCGAGGTGGAGTCGGTGGAGGTGGAAGCCAAGAGTAAGGTGGTGCGCGTGGACGAAGAGGCGGCCACCCTAAAGGCCGGCGAGGCTCAGGCCTTGAAGGACGAGTGTGAGAGCGACCTGGCTGAAGCCATACCTGCCCTGGAGGCCGCTCTCTCTGCCTTGGACACACTCAAAGTAGGATTCTACCTTTTTTAACCTGTAACTCTTAACACCTCACTGTACCCAAATGTACCTCCCCTAGCCAATAAAGACTAGACACCTGTCTCAGTAAAGACACTTCTTTTACCCCCAGCCGTCGGACGTGACAATTGTCAAGTCGATGAAGAATCCGCCGTCGGGGGTGAAGTTGGTCATGGCAGCCGTGTGCGTGATGAAGGATATTAAGCCAAACAGGATCGCCGACCCGGCTGGAACTGGCCAAAAGGTTTCACCCTGTCCATTGAACGTTTGTCAATATTTTGCGTGAAACCCTTTTCGTAAAGCTAAATACAAATGTTCAACCCTGCCTTGACGTGCTGGCTTGTTGTGGAAGAAGAACACATATCTAGTGGTAGTCTCTCATCGTGATCATTGTTGTTTTGCCTTTCAGATTTTGGACTATTGGGGTCCAAGCAAGAAGTTATTGGGTGATATGAACTTCCTACGAGACCTAAAAATATATGACAAGGACAATATTCCAGTGAGTTGTAATGGAACTAAATTCAATCAAATCTTTTTTGGATGTTTGATTTCATTTGACTAGTTTGACTCTGTCTGCTGCAGATCCCTGTGATGCAGAAGATACGCAGCGAGTACATGACCAATCCTGACTTTGACCCCAGCAAAGTGGTCAAGGCCTCCTCTGCAGCCGAGGGCCTCTGCAAGTGGATACAGGCCATGGAGGTTTATGACAGGGTGGCCAAGGTAGCTCCTGTCATTCTCCTTACTCATCCTTACAGTGAAACCCCTGGTCTTCCATTTTGTATCACTTCAAATTGCTTAATTGCTTATTGTCACTTCACTGTACTGCCCTCTGGGCACAGGTACAGGACCCTGAGGTGCAGAAGGGCCATAGCAGCCCTAAACAGGGTGACTCGCTGAGGGGACTATGAGTCTTGTTCTGATGTTGTTTTTGCCTGTCACCATTGTGTGCTGCTGTGTTATACTTTATGTATTGTTACTGTCCGGTAGTGTTGTGTAATGATGTGTGTTATGTGTATTGTTGGTGCTACAGTTTTTTGTGGAAAAGAATTTCCCCCCGGGGCCAATAAAGTCTGACTAGTCTAATTAACGAACTAAATTAGCACTTCCCTCAGCGCCCCAGTCGCTCTTCCGTCTTCTCTAGCTCGTCATCTCGTTTTCCTCCGTCTACCTTCTCTGGTTGTACGTAGGTGGTGGCTCCGAAGAAGGCCAACCTAGCGGAAGCCCAGCAGTCTCTGGCCACCACCATGGCCCTGCTGGACCAGAAGAGAGGTGAGCTGAAGGAGGTGGAGGACCGCCTGGCCGCCCTCCAGAAGACCTTCGATGACAAGACGGAGGAGAAGGCCCAGCTGGAGTTCCAGGTGGACCTGTGCGCCCGGAAGCTGGAGAGGGCGGAGAAGCTCATCGGAGGCCTGGGAGGAGAAAAGACCAGGTGGAGGAGATGATTAAACATGACAAGTGATTCGATTTTAATGTGACTAACCCCATTCTTCACTGTAGGTCACTTTGGAAAGCTAAATAAATAGATCAATAAATATATAATGTTGCTATGATGATCTTGTGTCCTTAAGATGGTCCAAGGCAGCAGATGAGCTGCAGCACACCTATGACAACCTGACTGGTGATGTGTTGATTTCTGCTGGTGTCATCGCCTACCTGGGAGCCTTCACCGCCGGCTTCAGGCAGGACTGCGCCAAGATTTGGACAAAACTCTGCCAGGTAAAAACGCTGTTTGTTCACAATGAAACCCCGGGAACACTCTTATCTGCTTATTGATTTGACTTTTTGCTGTGATGTATTATCTTATAGTCAAAGAAGATTCCATCCTCAGATGACTTCTCCCTCAGTAAGACCCTGGGGGATCCCATTAAGATCAGGGCGTGGAACATCGCAGGGTTGCCCACCGACAGTTTCTCCATAGACAACGGGGTCATCGTGAGCAACTCCCGTAGATGGTGAGTCCCTCTAACTGAAACCTATCTGGCTACAACAGAGAAATCTAATAAGAATAATACAAGAACTACCTTTGATGAATAGATGAATAGTATAACAATAATAATATCTATGAAGGCTAGATAAAACTGTCTCCCTTGTCATCAAAACATAAATAGATGCACATCATTCATTTAGCCATTTTAAGATGTTATTCCACACCTTTCCATCTCCTCTCTCTCTCTCTCTCTCTCTCTCTCTCTCTCACACACACACGCACACACACACTCAGAAGCAGCTAGTGGAAAGGTGTCTTTCTTGCTTATCCTGAACTTTTAACTGCTAACCCCCACAGTTGCCAGACAACCTGCCATAACCGCCACAGCTACTGAGCTACCGCCACTGCTTAAATGATCATATTGCATTCATGCAGCTGCATACGATCACTCTTATGTGTGCAGGCCTCTAATGATCGACCCCCAGGGGCAGGCCAACAAGTGGGTGAAGAACTCTGAGAAAGACAACAACCTGAGCGTCATCAAGCTGACGGACGGAGACTACATGAGAACGCTGGAGAACTGCATCCAGTTTGGTACCCCTCTGCTGCTGGAGAACGTGGGGGAAGAGCTGGACCCCTCGCTGGAGCCCCTGCTGCTGAAACAGACCTTCAAGCAAGGTGCAGCACGCCTCCATCGCCATCGTGAAGTTCAACGGTACCCTATACTGGCTGTCCTCACGGGAGTACTGTTCTGTTTTGTTTTGTCCAGGTGGCGTGGATTGCATCAGACTGGGAGAGAGCGTGATCGAGTATTCGCATGATTTCCGCTTCTACATCACCACCAAGCTGAGGAACCCCCACTACCTCCCCGAGCTGGCCACCAAGGTGTCCCTGCTCAACTTCATGATCACCCCTGAAGGCCTGGAAGACCAGCTGCTCGGGATCATGGTGGCCAAGGAGAGGTAGGTTAGAGTGTGGATAAACACTGTATTCACTGCATTATATACTGTACTGCATGGGTTAAGAGCAGGATAGCGTAGTGGTTAGGGTGTTCGACTCCCGCCTAAAGGTTCTGGGTTCATCTTTGAGCAAGGCCTCCTTGTGCAAGATACCTAACCCCTACCTGCTCATTCATTCATCAGAATGAATATCAGAAAGAAAAAGCAAAAAAACAAGTCGCTTTGGATAACAATGTCTGATGAATAGTTAACAGAACATAATTGTCCCTCCATTACCTGTGCTCCAGGCCAGAGCTGGAGGAGGAGAGAAACGCTCTGATCCTGCAGTCAGCGGCCAACAAGAAGCAGCTGAAGGAGATTGAGGACAAGATCCTGGAGACGCTGCAGTCGTCTGAAGGGAACATCCTGGAGGACGAGAGCGCCATTCAGATCCTGGACTCCGCTAAGCTCATGTCCAACGAGATCTCCAAGAAACAACAGGTCAGACCAGTGCAGCTCTAATCTAGAGAGAGAGAGAGAGAGAGAGGACACCTGATGTATTATGAATATGATTGGTTTTGCATCTGAAGCTTAAGTGATCCATATGTCTCTTTTTAACCTCACAGATAGCTGAGAAGACCGAGATCAAGATTGCAGAGTCTAGAGAGGGCTACAGGGCCATTGCCAAACACTCCTCTGTTCTGTTCTTCAGCATCGCCGACCTGGCTAACATAGATCCCATGTACCAGTACTCTCTCACGTGGTTTGTTAACCTTTACATCAACTCCATACAGGACAGGTGAGTGGCACACAGGGCATTGTATGTCATATTTCCATGTTAAATGTTTGGTCAAAAAGCTCAGCAGAGGATCAGCAGAAGTTAAATGAGCCAATTAGTGGTATTGAATAAGGTGACAGGGATGATATAGCTCAAGCCCTCAATCCCTAAGAAAAGCCTACTACGAACGAGACAATTATTTTACTGGCTAGGTGGTGAAGCATGGAATCTAAAGGGCTAGATTTATGTAAATAGTGGAGCAGCATGCTGGACATTTTGCAGTAGCTTAGGGTGTTTAAGAGCCCATTTTATTCTGAAAAGGAATAAATTAATTAATAATATATTTCTACCAATAAAATGAAGATCCATTATAGATCGTTTTTTGTTCAAGTTTCATTAGCTTGACATAACTAATGTTTTCTTCTGCTCTCTAAGCAACAAGTCCAAGATCTTGGAGAAGAGGCTGGGGTACCTGATTGATCACTTTACATACAATCTGTACTGCAACGTGTGCCGCTCACTGTTTGAGAAGGACAAACTGCTTTTCTCCTTCCTGCTCTGCTCCAACCTCCTCTTGTAAGTGTTTGGCTGTGCCGAGGGAAAAGGGTCTAAATGTTAGATGTGTCTAGGCCCACCTAAAGTATATTGATGTGCGTAATTATAATGTCCATACAGGGCAAAGAAGGAGATTGACTATGGAGACTTGATGTTCTTGCTTACTGGAGGCGTCGGCTTACAAAATACGACCCCCAACCCAGACCCCTCCTGGCTGCAGGACAAGAGCTGGGATGAGATCTGCAGAGCCAGCGAGCTACCAGGCCTCCACGGCATCAAGTAAGGTCCACTGTGAAATATAGATCCGCGTGATGCAACGTACTGGAAACTATTGGGTAACATGTACTAAATGCAATACCCCTCTCTCTCTCCCGTACGCATAGAGAGGCGTTCCTAAGTAACCCAGAAGACTTTAAGTCCATTTACGACAGCAAGGAACCCTACAACGTCCGTCTACCCAGACCCTGGGTTGAGTGCCTCAATGCTCTCCAGAAGATGATCCTCTTCCGCTGCCTCAGGCCCGATAAGATCCTACCGGCTGTCTCCAACTACGTGACCAAAAACCTGGGGAAAATGTTTGTCGAGCCGCCGCCCTTTGACCTGAGTAAAAGCTACCTGGATTCTGACTGCACCGTCCCGCTGGTGTTCGTTCTCTCCCCGGGAGCTGACCCCATGGCCAGTAGGTGGCGCATTACTTTGAGTTGTAAATCGAACCCCTCCAGATAACCCCTTTACACTGGCGTTGGAACCAATTTGCTCCGACCGGCCACGCCCCCAACGGGCACATGCCCAAGTATTGACGATGGTCACCATGTCAAATTAGGCGATTATTGCGTCATAAAATCTTGCCGTGACTTGGGCGGGAGACAGGGCCACACTACACGTTAGGACTGCGACATATTCTGTCTTGGCGTCAAGTTCACCTGGGATCGGGGAGGAGGGGTCAATATTTAATTCAAACACACTAGTCTTTATGCCGGGGAGTAGTAGCACATCGCTTTAGGCCATGTCACACTACACAGGGTACGATAGCCCGATCCGACGTCCTGACATTCATGATCACCCGCGACACTGAAAGATTGTCTGCGATGGCAAATTCGTATCGGAATCGGGCTGAATTTGAGTAGTCTGATCCCGGCAGAATGATTCTAAGATCACGATAACACAGCAGGGTCACATAAATGTTTGACATTTCACTGTTTTTTTGTTTTGAATGGTTCCCATAACCTGTATTCAGTTCCCTGCAAACTAAAACAGCCAGCGATACCATGACGTACCAAAACCTTGTTAAGTGTCTTTTTGGTCTGGTGCTCATACAGAAAGGTCAATGGTATGGACTTCATCAGTTGAAGAGCAAAGAGTAAAATACTTGTACTTTTTAAGTCCATTTGAAAAGGGTAGAAGAACCTTGATAGATGATACCCATATAATGGACGGCCGCTAACCATATGGAAATGTCTGTCCTCCTTCCCAGGCCTGCTGAAGTTTGCCAATTACAAGAACATGGGTGGGGGCAAATTCCAGTCCATCTCTCTGGGTCAGGGGCAGGGTCCCATCGCTGCCAAAATGATACACACATCCATGAAAGAGGGTACCTGGGTGTGCCTGCAGAACTGTCACCTGGCGGTGTCTTGGATGTCCACCTTAGAGAAGATATGTGAGGACTTCAGTTCAGACACCTGTCACCCAGACTTCCGTCTGTGGCTCACCAGCTACCCCTCACCCAAGGTGGGTGTCTATTTTTTCGTTGTCGTTTTATTCTTATTTTTATTTGTTGATCTCTTTTAATTCTCACTGCTGTCCTGTACTTTCTGCTGTGACACCCGAATTCCCCGTCTGGGATTAATAATGTACATCTTATCTTATCTTGGTTAAGGCTACTCAAAGATAGGAGGATTTGTTTAGGCTGTGTCTAGCTATTTAATGCCTACCCCATAAAATATATTCAGTGGTCTCTAGCAGTTCTCCAGCAATTCCTTATTTGATCCCGAATCTCCTTGAAAATACTGTCAACGTATCAATGTGTTCATTTGAAAGTGGTTTTAGTGGCTACAATGTAAATACAGCACAATATAAATCTCCTATTTAAATCTATCCATTTAATGAAGCATGGCATTTATATTGACCCCCTTGTGGCTTCCTACATCAGTTTCCAGTGACTATTCTCCAGAATGGCGTGAAGATGACAAACGAACCACCCACAGGTCTCAGACTCAACCTGCTGCAGTCCTATCTGTCAGATCCCATCTCTGACTCTGAGTTCTTCAACAGCTGCCCCAGCAAGGAACTGGTGGGCAAAGAAACCACACACACACACACACACACACACACATGCATATACAAAGCAAAACGTGTCATTCTTGTCCCTGTAGATCTGGGAGAAGCTTTTGTATGGTGTGTGTTTCTTTCACGCGCTCGTCCAAGAGAGGAAGAAGTTTGGTCCCCTGGGATGGAATATTCCGTACGGCTTCAATGAGTCAGACCTGCGCATAAGCATCAGACAGCTACAGGTATTCAGAGTTTTATCCAAGCCCTGCTATTTCATTAGGTTATCATTGTGTATTATGTGCAATGGCATCATCATACATCATAACACTGAGTATGAGGTATGTATGTATGTATATGCGGTCTAAATCCACGATGATAACAATGACAATTGTTATCATCAATGACAACAGGTGTAAATAAACTAGAGGTTTTTCTGATATTCTTTACATCAATGTGTATCTTTTTTAGATTAGATTTAGAGTCTTTAAAGTTGTATTGTGAATGCATTGCTGAAGCACAGTAGACATCACAATATTCGATTAATGCTGTATTCATTTCCCCATAATAATACATTTTCACCAGCTCTAGTCCTTCTAACTACTAGCTACATATTTCCAGATGTGTGTGTGTGTGTGCGTGTGTGTGTGTGTGTGTGTGTGCAGGGCGCAAAATTAGCACCAGCCACCAGCCAAATGCTGGTAAAATATAAGATTTTAGATTTAGATTTGCTTCACCAACCAGCCAAAAAAAACAATGATAATCTATTGAGTGGTTCGTGAAATTCACTAGCCACTTGGCCGGTGGACAAAAAAGTAAATTTTGCACCCTGTGTGTGTGTGTGTGAGTCATTGTTTTCACACTTCCACTTCTCCTCCTGCACCCCCACCCCCCAAGCTATTTGTGACAGAGTATGACG
>OMNO01031473.1:0-10165 GCA_900303215.1 Trachyrincus scabrus | reverse complement strand
TTAGCTTGTTCTCCTCGAAACAGAACGACTACATAACAACTCTAATCATAATGACGTATTCTTTAATAAATGCAATTAGGGAGATAATTTACAATTAGGCCTAATATTTAGCCTATCACGAGGTCATACTTAACCAACCCTAACCATGACGCTGAAAAAAGGAAAACAAACCAACCAACAGACAATTTAAGCAACAAAAAAAAATACAATAAAAAATACCATAATCTATAACACCTGCAGCTGAACCTCAGGGTTGATTCAATGTTGTATTAATTACAACCCATTTAACATAAACATTGTAGGTCCTACAGGAGGTCCAGTCAGATTGTCGCATGTCGACATGTACACATGAGCGCTAATCTGAAGAAGTGGGACAGTGTCCTCACAAAAGACTATTTATCTTCTCTTCTGTCTGACCTAGTTCTCCTGTAACAAATGAAATCCCCAATAGAAAGACCCACATTGCATGCATGCATGCGTACAAATCAAAACATGCGAAACAAAAGCAAATTATATAACAGTAGACAGCATATTGCAAATCCATTGCAATACCTTTGCATACGACACTTAACATGCGTGACTTCTCACGGGCTAAAAGCAAATATTGCACTGTTTACCTCTCACAGGCTCAGCATAAGAAACACATCCCATAAACTGGCATTATGATAGCGTTTGATTGACGGCATGGAGCTACAATGAAACCTTAGATGCCATAATGTTTGCACAAAATAAAAGCTTCTGTGAGACCCAGGATAAAGGAGAAGATAATTTCAGTCCTGCTGTATTATATGGAGTCAATGGGGTCCTGGGGTTCAGGGGGTGCAATATAATGTCCCATCTGACATGTCATATCGCACACATTTGTGTGAGATACATAAATATGTCTGACTGTCCTGGACACGCTGGGTATGAACAGGTCTAAATTAAACTATTTATTGTGATTCATATTCTTTTTTTTTGGATGTAGGACTATATTTAGGACCATAACTCTAAACGTTACTCTAAATCATAAACCATTTGTAATGCATCATGCGAAACGGACACCGGAAGGTTTACTCATTTATCTTCTATCTTTAGGTTGGCGGTTCAAATTGCCCGTGTGTTTATGGTCATCATCATTCAATAGGCTATGCGTTTTTTATGTGTAATTGTGGCTAACTTTGTTTTCGTTTTTTTGCTCAGTTAACTCTCATCTGACCTCATCTCAACTGCCGGTCCTAGGATAGCAAACGTCAGCAGGTCATCCTTTAAAGGGTTTTGAACCCTGTGACGGTCCAGTCACAAAGACGGGGGACTTGAAATCAGGGACAACATTGGGCGAGAAGATTCTAATCATTGCCCTGGTTGGGTCTAGCGGGTCTGGTGTACACACACAAAACCCTACAGCCCCATCCATCAATAATATATCTGAGCTCCTGCACCGGCTTCACCTCCAAGCCATCCATTATTGAGCAGCCTTTATGTGGTGCCGGTGGAAGTCTTATGTTATATATAGTGTTAAGACACATCCCGTTAAAACACATGCTAATTCCACTTTTTGAAGGTGCTAGAAATTCCATTGACAGTATAGGTCAAAGTTGAGTTGTTATGTCTGTCTATTTACGTGAAATAGACAATATGGATGTTCATTGTCTTTTTGTTTTGTGTTGTTGTTTTTCTTAACCATTTTCAAGACTAAACTAAATACACATATATAAATAATATGAATTGTTATGTGCTGCTATGATCAAAGTGCCATGTTCCCCCAGGATAACACACAGGTGGAATTATGGATTCATACACAATGACTTGCTTTAGTTTTCCGTCTGCAGTCGACACGAGTCAAGGAATCCGGTATGATGACGTCACTTGTCATACACAGTTGTGGTCCTGAATGATGGCCACACGGCTCATGACGGCCACCCCTGTAACCGGATACAAGTTATAGTGTAGTGGCGGTGTCAGCAGGGCTGTGGTCAAATTACAAAGTTGATGCAACAGAGAGGCGATCATAAGGTCATAAGACCATCGGTTGGCCGTGGCAAAGTATGTTTTATCACGCATCGACGAACCCACCGAGTTCCCATTACCCGTTCCCGTAACCATTATGGCATTCAGCATTCATCTGTCAGAGCGTGTTCATTTTGTGTTGAATGTGTAAACAATGTTCACTTCGGTGTTAGTGTTAAATGGTAAAGTGCCATGGACGACATATGGCTCACATATGAATCATAAACATACAAAGAAAAAAAACAAGCTGATTGTGGAGGATGATGTTATTGCCATCTAGATAGAAGTAGGTAACTCCTATTCTTAGCTCTTTGAAACGCTGCATCGCTATCGCAAAGCAATCTATGACCTTCTATCTATGATATTCACGGCGCACACAACACCTCCTGTAGGATATGCTGTACCTCTTCTTAGTCTCAAGGTTATGACCTCTTGACCTCTCTCTACACTATAGGGGAAAACCGGACAAGTGTGACATGTGGGGCAACACGCCGCTTCACCTGGCGGCCGCGAACGGACACCACAACTGCCTGTCCTTCCTGGTGTCCTTCGGTGCCAACGCGTGGTGTCTGGACAACGACTACCACACGCCGCTGGACATGGCCGCCTCCAAGGGCCACATGGAGTGCGTGCGCTACCTGGACTCCATCGCGGCCAAGCAGACGGCCCTCAACCCCAAGCTGGTCAGCAAGCTGAAGGACCAGGCGTTCCGCCAAGCCGAGCGCCACATCAAAGACTGCTCGAAGCTTCAGAGGAAACATCACAAGCGCATGGAGCGCAGGTTTCACAAGGAGTCCACGGCGGCGGAAGCCTCCGTGTCGGATGCCATGAGCTTCTCCAGCTTTAGCGGCAGCTCCGTGAGCCACGGGCTGCACCGCTTCAGCACCACGACCGTCAGCGTGCCATACTCGCAGGTCAGTCACGTCGTCATGCACCACGCTGAGTTTGAAGCAGTAGACGAGCAGACAAAGAGTAGATGGAGTGGAATAGAATCTCGCATATTTTGAATGTTTTCTCTTGTCCATTTTCGTACGTATACTTCAAGGCTGCGCTTCATGCCACAAGCCGCGGGAAAACCAAGATCCAGAAGAGGTTGGAGAAGAGGAGACAAGGAGAGGGGACCTTTAAAATCTACGAGGACGGACGGAAGAGCGTGCGTTCTCTCTCCGGCCTCCAGCTGGGGAACGACGTCATGTTCGTCAGACAAGGGACCTACGGCAACCCCAAGGGTCGCGGCCGGAGCAACATCCGCCACATGTTCTCCGGTGACAGCGAAGACGCCATTTCACGTGCCATGAGTGAGCCGGACCTCCACGGGCCTGATGTGGATTATTCTGAAATCAGCACAGACTCCGGTCACGACTCCCTGTTTAACCGACCTGGTCTGGGCACCATGGTCTTCAGAAGGAACTACGTCAGCGGAGGGTTGTCTGGCCTTCGGGGACCGGATGAATCTAGTGTGGTGGAAGTGGAGCGCCCGGGCAACACCGTGCGCTTACGGAGCAGACTGCAGCACTACCCGAGTCTGGATCAAGACAGCATCGGCAGCGCACGCAGCCTGCAGGAGAGAAACTTCCAGGAGCTGCCCTGGGATGAGGTGGAGCTGGGGCTGGACGATGACCACGAGCCGGAGACCCGCCCCTTGGAGGTGTTCCTCGCCACGCAGAGCCTGAGTGAGTTCATCTCCATTTTCAGAAGGGAGAAGATTGACCTGGAGGCGCTACTGCTTTGCTCGGACGATGACCTTAAAAGCATCCACATCCCCCTGGGGCCCAGGAAGAAGATCTTAGATGCCTGTCAGAGACGCCTGGAGACCATTGACGACCCAGAATCCATGGAGGACACAGAGCTGTAGACGCTTCAGAATGTGAACATAAGGTGAGATCTTATGAGGAATTCTTCTACTGGTCGATCCGCTTTAGTTATGTTCAATTACATTATTTAACATTATAGCCATTATAAGACTTTTTTTTTAAACTGAAATATTTGTCTTCCCCATCTCCCATTTTACTCTACAGGTAACTGCTCCCCTGTTCTGGTTAGCCTTGCAATGAGAACCATAGTAACCACATTTAAAAGTTTTTTTGTTTGAATCAGAGACTTTAAAGGCTAACTTTGGGATTTTCCCATCATTTTGGGTCTAAGTGACAAATGCGGACAACAATTTTTGAAATTGATCCAGTATTGAGCGAGAGCGCTTCAGCCGTCAGCCGCGAAACATGCAATCGTCTGCAATGTAACCCTTTGGGGCAATAGCGCCCCGTCAATGTACGTCCTCTAAAAGTTGTTTTGCCACTGACAGGCTCAGATTGTTATTATAAGTGTCTGACAACATTATGGACAGGATCCCTACAGAGAAATAAAACCTTTTTCTTTCGCTTGATCGGGTCTGTTTGTTATTGTGTCTAACCAAGTCTCGCTCAAGGAGAAGTCTCGCTCTGAAATATCGCGATCCTTGCAAGCCTCATCCACATTGTCGAAATCAGCTAAATATTCAGCCATGACTTTGAAAATCTTTTAGATAACACTAAGCTACACTTTCTGTAGTCCAACACAACAAACTCTTGCCGGCACTCCTCTCTCCAACTCTTACTCATGTTTCCACCGTTCTCTTCCTGCAACAACTTAACTCTCGCGGGAGCGAGACTTCCTTGAGCGAGACTTGGTTAGACACAATAACAAACAGACCGGATCAAGCGCAAGGTAAAGAAGAAAAGGGGGCACTATTGCCCCAAAGGGTGACATTGCAGACGATTGCATGTTTCGTGGCTGACGGCTGAAGCGCTCTCACTCAATACTGGACCAAATTCAAAAATTAGACCCAAAATGATGGGAAAATAGGTTCACAAATCCCAAAGTTACCCATTAAGACGAACAGAATTCAACTGCACTAAATCAACAAACCAAATGACTAGACAGACTGGTCTTTATGTATGCCCCTGTGGGGTACCTTTTAATATCTCCTGTGCCTGTGTTGCCTGTGCCTAAGCATTTTTAAGGTATTTTATATCATAAGTGATTTTGACAATAACTTTATTGTTTTTGTTTCAATGGTGCAATACTCTCAGGTTTTTTTTAGCATAATAGTTTTGCCCTGACACATTCATTGTGAGTATGATGAATATTAAACAGCTGTACTTGTTTACTTATTATGTATGCCAGCTAAGGGAAGCTTGGTTTACATTCAAGCCAATGGCTTTAAAGTCATTCATCACATTTTTGGTGGAAATTGCACACTGTGTGAGATGTCCAATATTTGCATCCGCCAGTTTTTAAAATTATTTTTTATCACTTTTTGTTCTGTGTAGTTAATGTGAGTCTTACAGCAGTTTGTGTTGTGAGAACAAGATGTATTTGGTATGTAATAGTGCAATAGTTTTATGGTAATAGTGAAAGTGGATTTTTGCACAATAAAATTACTTATTTACACAAAATGATTACTTTATTGTTCAGACATAACACAACTAAATACAAATGCCAACACTCTGTGAGTTATCTTCACATTAGCATAGGTTGAACTTGGGACATAAAATTATTTAATTCATTTTTAATAAAACAAATTATATAAATGGGGATTTTAATTTTAATAACAAGATGGCCTATGGAATCAGTACAGTGTAGGTCGGTTTAAAGGAAATCCTGAACCTTGAATAAACCTTAAAATCTACTGTCTAATAGGGGTGTAATGGTTCAGGTGAGTCACGGTTCAGTTCGTTTTGCGGTATATATATACTTTTACCTATATTTTTTGTGCTCTGCACAAGTTAAATGATAACAACCTTACTCTATAAACAGAGCGCACGTAGACTGCGTTGTGGAGGATATCTAAAAGAAAACACTCACTGCATGCGTTTGTTGCTTGCTATAATCCAAAGTCCAGGCGCTGAAATGGATTTTTTGCAAAGGTCTTCAAAATATTACTTTTAAGACGCGTTTGACTGCAAAACACCCGATATGTTCAATGTCCCACTTTGCCAAACGTGCGCATGTGCCGGAGTATTCAGTCTTCTTCATTTTTTTTCGAGTCTTTTAAGTTTACTCTACATTGGAGTATCGTAACTTTGTCCTCGTAAAGGTGATGAGGTAGATGTAATTGACACAATTAGCTAAATATGACAGATGACAATGTCCCTATGAAAATCAATAGATTTAAACAGATTTTTATTGGTTGAATTATTGATTGCATCGCGGCGAGAGGAATGTCGAAAGAAGCTCGAAAAATACTCACACACGTTCGGCAAAGTGGGACATTGAAAATATCCAGTGTTTCGCAGTTAAACGCGTCTTAAAAGTAATATTGAAGACTTTTGCAAAACATATTTTTCACCGCCTGGATTATATTTTGGATTATAGCAAGCAACAAGCGCAGTCATATCGGTGAGTGGTGAACGCTTTCTTTAGATATCTTCCACTCGATGTTCGATGAATGGGGAAATAATAGGCAGGAGGTAGAGCGCTACGTTCAAGACATGATTGACGGACAATCCAGCTAATGATATTCCTTTTCAACTAGTGGGGGAGACTGAGCTGATTGGTCAAGACATGATTGACAGATAATCCAGCAGATGATATCATTCCTATTCATCTAGTGGGGGAGACTGAGCTTAACATTACTGCCAAAAATAAAAAGTTATGCACTCGTAGTTTAAGCTGTAAAATAATGTGCAGTTGGAAAAACCAATTGTGTACAACTCCATCTTTTTACCAGTACAAAATATGAATAAGTACAATTGTTTTACAAGTTCACAACTTTTGTTTTACAAATGCACAAACTATTTTTACAACAAGTCCAACATGTGTTTAGACGTTGATAGCGTTGCCATGTATACAAGATTTTTAAAGTTGTGATAAAAACATTTAATGAAATGAAAACTCTCAAACAGACCCTCTGTTATTTACGGTTTCATGTTTTAAGTTCACAAATAAAAAACAAGTGGCTGGATCAGTGTTTTCTCTGCCAGCGTTCTATAGTCTTGTTTATTTTTCTTGTTTTTTTCCATTCAGGTTTTGGATTCTTGGCTGTCATGTCCTAACATTGCTTGTTACACGGTGTTGTACATGTAGTCTTATCGATATACGTCTCTTATTAAAATGCTCATAGAACCGATTTCACCATAGGAAAACAGTGTTTACTGAATACTAGCGATAGGAGGAAAGACTTAGACTTAATCAGTAACAGCCACACATCATCGGAAGTAGGCTAAATAATCTTGTGTCTAACCTCATGCTAAAGTCTTGTTTAGCGTGAGGCGTGAAGTGTGCGTTATTAGATCGAAGATCACACTGCAGAGCCGATACGATGAAATGAAGAACAGAATAGCCTAGAACTAGGCCCTGAAGTGCACCGCTACCAGTTAAGCGAGAAATGTCTCATGTTCTTACAGACTGTTTTGGGGGCAAGATTGTGTATTATAAATGTGTTACTTCAATATCACTATGTAATTGCTGTGTTGACGTCAGTTGTGGTCGGCTGTTGCCAACACCTACACATTTTTTAAAAACACTGCGGCTACAGCGGTCTGCTTCCAAAGAGGTTGCGTGTAAAGGTTTCCCTAGACCGAAAGCTTTAAAAGTACTGTGTGACCTTAATAAGTAGTCTAGTCATTAGTCTTTATTAGAAGGGAGAGCTTTTGCCATTGTGGCTGCTACATACGCTCATTATTAAAGTCATAATCACTTGAGTGAGTGTTGACAGAACACTGTTGATTAGAACATGTTTAGCCTATAATCTGGGCTTATTATACATTGAGCGACGTTGTGTGCATATTGGGATGTATACGTCATCTATTTAATTTCTGCCATTATGTTAAGCATATGTCTTTGTGTAGGGAATGTTATATACACAACATTTGAATACTTGTGATCAATATAATTAAAGGTTTAAGTTAAAGGAACATAGGGAATAGTACTATATCTTTATATACATTAAGTATTACATGTTAAATGATGATGTCAAAGGTAAAGCCATCTGAATGAATTGTATGCGTTTTTGGATGAAAAAGAATCGTTTAGATTAATCGATAAAAATAATCGTTAGTGGCAGCCCTACTAAGTAGTAGTGGATTGTGTTGGGTGAGAGGCTGAGCTGTGGACTCAAATGTGAAATCACAACGAGAAGCAACAATAGTGAGAAGAAGAATATTGATAACAACAAGAGAGGAAGAGAAAAGTGGAGCACCCACTTAGAGATCTCTGCCATCAGCTGACCCGACGGTCCCCAGGGGTCGTCATTGGTGGCTTCCCGCACTTTGGACTCCGCCTCTGAGTAGTTCATCACCACATTAGTTCTGCGCAGAAGAAGAAGGCACCTTCATTAACATGTGTCATTTAAAAACATAAAACATGGCGGAGCATGTGCCGGGAACCAACATTGTCATTCAAACCTAAAAAAGGTAAGCATCCGACAATGGGGCATTTTAAATGGATGAAAGGTTATATCTTTTCAGCCACACCTAGCTATGCAGCTGCACCTAGTGGGTAGGCCAAAGGACAATAGAACTCTGCCTGTGTGTGTGTGTGTGTGTGTGTGTGTGTGTGTGTGTGTCTCAACATATCCAAGTGCTTGTATTATTTTTGGCCAACCTAAAGAGCAGCTCTGGTTTGTCGGAAATGTTCTTTCTGTGCTAATCATTTCCTTTTGATCAGTAGTTCAACTAACCAGATGAGAACAAAGTCCACGTGTTCCGCAGTCTTCTTATAAAGACTAATCTACTTCATTACCCTCCATAGATAGAACCCCCATAACATCAGCGATACAAAAGTAGGCTAAAAAGAGCTTAACAAGGCCGACAAGTCCGGTGGCTTTACGGGCAAAATGAACGACATGGCCCAGTGATTACATAACAAATAATAAGGTAAAACAAGCATTAGCATATAATGTATGCATCAACATTAAACTAAAATGGGCTGTTAGCAGGATTTGTCATTATAAACTCTATACATTTCACACAGCCTTTGGTAAACAAGAAGCCTAAGCAAGCTCTATGACTATGGCTTTGATGATCAGACAATTGCTTGCAAAATTATCAATTTCGTTAAATCAATCTTCCAACGATGGTTATGATTGATAATCATAACCGAAATAAGAAATGCTAGAAATAGGTTTTTAAATGGCTGTCCGATGTGGCTGGAAATTGCAATTCATCAGACAAATGCCAAAAAAAAAATAAACAGCCATATCCATTTCCAATGCATAAGAACTATTGTGTGGCAGAAAGCAGTGTGCTGGGCAGAACCAGGAGAGGCGGTGCCTCCTGGTTCATGTCCCTCACTACTGCCACATCAGCAGCAGCCCTGGGCCTCAAAGCAGAGCACTGATGGGTTGTCTCAAGGACACACCCGCTCTGTGGCTCCACAGCTCGTGGTACTGTAAGATGCCAGAAATTCCCCAAATAAAACTGGATATGCATATAACCTAGAACCATTTAAATGTACTGTGTGCGTGCGTGCGTGTGTGTGTCTATGATTTGGCAAGGAATGGGCCTAGCTAGAATACAGCCTTGAGTTTTAACTCTGTAAACATTTTCATTGGAAAACAAAATTGTACAAGTCACCAGCAAATGCACAAGTCACCAGCAAATATTTAGTTTGGGGTGTTTTGCTGAGCAGTCATAAAGTTGCCACCATCATCACATATTTTCTTGTGACCTTAATAGTTTATCATTAACCACGTAGGCAGCAACGATCAGCAACTATTATCACTGTAGATTAATTTATCAATAATTTCTTACAATTGATTCATTATCTATGAAATGGGCTTTAAGGCAAGTGCTACTTTATAAATCCAATAGCCTATATTATTCAAATTTATAAATACATATATATATATATATATAATATAATATGTATGACTCATGAGACAGTGCTGAATCAATTTTGATAATACTGTATAGGCAGATGGGGTCATCACACCCAACTTTAGTTATAGTTTTCTAAGCCACACAGAAAATATTAAAAATATTGCTGCTTGGCCCTAACCAAACTGTACAGAACAACACTGTATGGTGGCAGTCTCACCGGCCCCTCTGAACACAACCATTTGTTCCCCTACTTATGGTTGTTTAACTTCCCTAAACAGCGTCAGCATGTGTTGGGTGGTATCTACACTGACCAATCCATTGCCTTGGTCAAACACAGCTGACAAGAGTTAATCATTTTTATTTGTGTACTATCGGTC